>JBAMBR010003066.1:17500-78039 GCA_037044475.1 Zaprionus obscuricornis | reverse complement strand
TAATTGACAGTTGAGTTGCACGTTTAACTTATTGACGGACAGTCTATTCTATATACAACTTTAACTTTCTCTGTGTCTCTCTCTGTCTTGCCTTCCCTTTCTGGCCTTGTCAGTTCTTAAGACAATGCAAAGATATACAAATTTATGGCAAATATTATCTGTTTATATACAGTTAATATAATCGTTATAGTAGCTGAGGAAATACCTCTGAAGTTTTGTGGGGCGCTACGCTCTGCAGCAGCTGCTTTTCACTTTTTTATGTTTATTTTCACAAGAAGCGAAAATGAAATGAAATTGAAATTTCATTTATAGTTAACTGCAAAGGAAAAAGCAAAAAAAAAAAATACAATGATTATAATGAAAAATATACTACAACAGTGTGAGGCAGCAGTTAACGTATGTGTAAATTACAATTTCAATTATATGCTGATTTTTGATGAATTGTTTTAGCAATTAAATAAACGTGTTTATAATTTTTCTCTCAACTGATTTGAAATTAAATACCTTAAATTATAATAATTGCATACTTAAATATATATAGTTATAGAATTTATATGTAGTCTGTAAAAATTGGAACAAACAATTTGTTAAATAGAGAAATATTTTTTCATAAATATATATTTTACTTATAATTAGTTACACGATTAGTTAAAGCACATTAGAAATATTGTCATATGATCTTTCATAATTGTCAACTTCCCACAGTTGCAATAATTTCTGATGACTCTATGTCTGCGTTCCAGACTATTGATTATTGTCTGGTGTAATCAGAGCAATTGAATTAAAGCTTTTGTTTCCAGTTCATTCGGCTATGCGTCATTAGCATCAAGTACAAACAATAATAACAATAACAATAACGTTTGAGCTTTTAACATCACAAGACTCATACAAACAGTGATCACAGCTCAGTCATCATAACTGGACTTGTGCTCCAAATTGATATGTGTATCAGTGTGAAGACGTCAGCAATGAAGACGTGGGATCGATCGGACCACCAATAAAACTTGTCCTCATATATCATATATCAAATTGAGAAATACAGACGAGACTTGGGATATGTAATGTATACAATAAAAATTGTGAGCGCGTGCGCGAAATCTTTTATAAACATTTTGTATAAATGCAAACAAAGTCTCTGAGGTCTAAGTCGAACATTTTATGATGACAAAGAACATTTGGGATCACTTTTGATTACTTGCTTTGATGAAGTCGGTCATATAAATATCAATAAATCATCAAAAAAAAAGAATAATAAACAATTGCATGCAGTAGTACATTGACCGTGGGGGACTTAGGCGCCGCTTTACCAGACTAAACAATCCTAATTAATGATTTCCCTTAATTTTATTTTATTTTTTTCTTTGCAGTTCTTCAAATGGGTTGACTTGTGACATTTAAGCTTCCTGGACCCGGGAAACAAAAGGTAAGAAAATATACTAAATATTAGTCAAAATTTTGTTAGATTTTGCAAAAAAAAATTATACTAAAATTGCATTTGTGCGTTAACTGATTGATGAGCTCATTAGAGATTTTGCAATAGATTCTTTCTGTTTTGTTATATCTCGCCGTAACGCTATGCGCTCAATGTAAAATAGAAACCAAATCAAATTTGGAATTAATTTTGCTTGCTTTTAATTTTTACGCTATATTCCACGTGCCAAAAGATATCCGACTCAATATATACTATATAATGATCACTCCCTCTGTGCTACATTTCTTTTGTGTATTATTTGGTATTTGTTTATCTTGTCCGATTTTGTAGTACGTACAATTTAAATTTCAATCGAAAATTCCAATTACGAAAAAAAAAAACAAAATCAAAATGAAAAATTGAAAAGATGATTTTGTCTTACATATTAAAAGAGTTTTCAGAGACCTTGATATTGATTATTATTTATTATATGGTCGGGCATATGCTTTATTATAAACTCTATGAATCTTCGACATTTGATATTTCAGCACAGCACGGAAAACATGTCTAGAGATTTGCCATAAGAATAATTTATAAGATTTACACAAAATGCCAAAGATTTTGTTTATACAAGCGCATAATGAAAGAAAGTGTCGAAAATTGTATTGAAATTAAGTTGAAAACAAGAAATAGTGCTAAATTTTTGGCATGCCGAATATTTAATATACTTTTCATTTTTGATATATTATTTCTATGTAAAATTTAATATACAGTTCAAAGGCAGCGTAAAGTTGAGAAAAATAAAATTACTAATATTATAAAAAAATATTTAAAATCTACTTCGTGTTACAAAGTTATGCCTGGAATGCATATACTCTTTCGATAGAGTATTAAGTTGCTGAATGTTAGATATAATCTTAGGACTTTTATGAGTTTCTTAACTTTCAGATCAAATTGTGGCCGCCTAAAGATGCTACTCATAAATTAAATGAAGACAAATTACAAAACGAATTAAATGTTTCAATTGTTTATTTTTATTGCAAAGGAAATTTCACGTTTTTTATGTAAATATTTACACAAATTAAATAATAATGGGGCGCTTTTCATTTAAGACGTCATCGCAATGTCTTCAGATATATACATATTTATATATATATATATATATATTTATTCTATATAGCTATAAAAGTATTTCTATTGATTTTTGGAGATTTTTCTTTTAATAAAGTTAAATTTTTTTTTCTTTGTATTTTTTCAGGGATACATTTTGAACGTATTGCAAAAGACACATACACAACTACAAATACATACAAATACACCAACACCAACACCTACACACACACACACATATACAGAGATACACGCAGCTAGCTAACAATACGATAGATAAAAATTGCAAGAACCTAAATTTTCGTATTGGAAACCATTTGGATATCTGCCCCCGAGCAGCCCTAAAACCTCCACCGATGAACCAAGCGGCCGTTTCGCCTGACAGCGCGGCCACCAACAGCAGCAGCAGCAGCAGCATAAGCAGCTCCAGAAATCTACCACATCCTGGCGTAATTGGCCAACTAATTGCCAACAAACTGGGCCATTCCTACGCCTCCCGTGCCGATCTCAATTATTGCGAGTGAAGTGAAAGTGTAAACGACAAAACTGATCATAGATTTTTGGCAAATACATATTAAAAGAACAGATAACTGAACGATCTCTGGCATAAAGAAGGATTACAAAAAAGAATCATCAAGAATCAACACAAAAGCCATTATACATTTCATTCAGGCCGATTAACCACAGCTTCAAAACGGACGGCACAATGTTAAAAGTTGTTGGTGCGTCATGGCAAAAAACGCGGATAGGGACATATATATTAATCGGTGCCGGTTTATTGGTAATTGGTGCATTCTTTATCGGCTATATGGAACGACCTGAATATGATGGCACATACTGTGCCACGGCGTATTGGTCAAAGAAGGTTGGATTTCAAATAGAGAATTGGAAGCAGCAAAATGATTTGGTTAATATACCCAAAGGTGTGGCTAGAATATGTTACAAGGATTCGGTCTATGAGAATGGGTAAGTTTTAGAAAATCTACCATCGGGAGATTCTTACTAAAATTATTTAAATTTATTTTATAGTTGGGCACAAATTGAGGTAGAAACACAGCGTAGTTATCCAGATTGGGTGCAAGCTTATGCAGCAGGCATTTTAGAGGGTTCATTAACCTGGAAGAACATCTACAATCAGTGGGCCAAGTAAGTAAAACTCATTAACCTAATCATACAGTATGATTGTAAAGGAACTCTTCAATTATTTACAGCACAATTTCATCATCCTGTGAACGTGATGAGAGCTCACAAAAGTTCTGTGAATGGTTGCGTGAGTTGCTCACACGAAACTATGAAAATTTAAAGGAGCAAGCAGCGGCTAAAGCGGAACATGATCATTATTTTCATCAATTACATCTGGTGCTCAATCAATTGGAGGGCATGGAAATGGGTTATATACGCGGTGCGACACGTGCACGTTCCGATCTAGAGGAGGAGATACCATTATCTGACTTTCTGCTTATGAATGCTGCGGCTGATATACAAGATTTGAAGATCTACTATGAGAACTATGTGCTACCCAATGGTACCGCTGAGGCTGGCAGTAAAAATTTCTTTTTGCCCAGTGCATCGATGCTGACAAGAATTATGCCACAAGATCCACCACAATCGGGCACAGCAGCAACACCAGCAGGTTCAGCACAGTCACTGCAATTACTCTTTGGTCATAGCACAGCGGGCAGCTATTCATCAATGTTACGCATACAGAAACGTTATAAATTCCATTATCATTTCTCGCCGGATACGCGTAGTAATACAGTGCCCGGTATCGATATTACATTTACTGGATATCCGGGTATACTTGGATCCACTGATGACTTCTATGTGGTCAAGGGGCGACAGGTGCAATCGATTGTTGGAGGCGTCTGCATAAAGAATGAAAATCTTGGTCTATGGAAAACAGTGGACGTGGAGAACATGGTGCCACTGGTAGCACGTGTTATGGCTGCCAATCGCATTGCACAGAATCGTCGCACTTGGTCAAGGGCAATGTCACGTCATCCATATACAGGAGCAAAGCAATGGATTAGCGTTGATCTAAATAAGCTAGGATCACAGGATATTCTTTATAACACACTCGATGCAGATGAGAAACATGATGATGCACCGGTTGCGGTAAATGAAAAAGATAATGCCCGAATCAATGAACGTCATGATCAGTTAAAGAATATGGTATGGATTGTGGAACAGTTGCCGGGACGTATGCACAGTAAGGATGTTACGGAAAATTTCCTAGTTGCTGGCAATACTACTTGGTTGGCTAATGGTCGCCCTTATTTCGATGAGATACTCGAGGCAAGCGGCATCTCACGTGAAAATTATAGCGAGGATCAGGATCTAACGCCAGCCGAAGAAGCGGAACTGACTAACCTGGAGGCTGTCGACAAATATCTACGTAAACATGGCTTTCGTGGTGATCTGCTCGGTGAGGAATCCATTGCCTATGGCAACATTGATCTTAAGCTCTTCTCTTACAATGCGCGCTTGGGCATGAGCGATTTTCATGCTTTTGCTGGACCAATCTTTCTAAGATTGCAACATGCACAGCCCAGAACAGCAGAAGATCAGGAGTCGCATGGCGCAGAGGGTGATCAAGGAGCTGCTCCAGCTGCAATTGGCGATGAACGTCTGAGTGTGACCATCGATGATGCAGCTGCTTTGGCTGAATTGGAAATGATAACAGAGCGTCGACAGGTGCGAAATGATATGCGGGCCATAGCAATGCGCAAAATTAGCAGCGGTCCTTTTAAATGGTCGAATATGAATAGTTTGGATGATGGCAATCATGAAGGTCACCCCGATGAATGGAACTTTGACAAGGTGTCGCCTAAGTGGGCGTGGTAACATGTCTGGCTGCCAACAATAAAAACATATCCCAATCGAATTTTACACTCGATAAAAAAAAAAACAGAACAACAAACAATATAATACGAATACTGCGAAGCAATAATTGTCTTAGAATTGTAATTTTAGTTTTGTCATCGATGTGTGTTCCTAGCTAATAGATGATGATGATGAAAAAGAAGAAGCAGATATATTTGTGTTGCGTCCATTTTAGTCATAAATATGTATGTAAATTATAGTTGTGTCCGTTTTTAAAGTGTCAATTATTGTCTTCCAGTCCTAATTTTTACAATTGTAACTGTCGTAGCATCAAATTTTAGTAAAATAACTAATAAAAAAATTCACAATAAATAAATTTTACCTGCATTTACAAAACTTTTGAAAATAAAACAAATTCGTTTCACTTTTTAGCGGGCTTAAGAACTTAACTGAACAACTAGAACGATTTTCATTCCATTGCACCGTTATAAGTTCAAAATGTGTTCAGTTACACCAGTTCACTAATTCAATTGAACGATGTGAATGTTTGAAAGTAATTGGTAGCTGTGATTCATGAGCAGATGGCGCCACATAAATAATGAAATCGTGATCATATTTGGATACGTATGTATTGCTATAAATAATAGCTCATAAGCTTAAATAGAGTTTTGAAAAATGTTAACAGGCTAACTTTCTTTAACATTAGTGGTTAATTGTAAGTATAATTCAATTTATATTTGAAAAAAAATGAAATTAATATATCGAATTGGTTTTTGTATCGATATATCGATATCTTATATCACAACAGTGCTTGAACGCTACAGTTTCGATGTTATTGCTCTGTTATTGCTTACAGTTTTAGCCGCATTGCTTAAACTCTGTCGTTCGGTAAGGTTGATTTTGTCCACGAATAATTTATATTTATTATTTTTTTGTGTAAACCAAAACAAATTAAATCAAAACCGGGGCGTAGGCGTATACTGCGTATACTAGTACAGCGTGTGTGCAGAGTAAAGTGCTAAAAATATAAAGTTAAATAAATATCGCAACCGTTGTCATCATCCAATTGCGTGCTTCACTGTTACGGCAAAAGGAAAGCGCAAATGAAAAAATATATACACACTAGCAGAGGTTGAGGCAGAAGCAAAGGCAAGGCAGCAAACGGAGCATCGCATTGCACAGCGAGCGAAGCACCTTTCAAAGGCGGCGCATGCTCAACAAGGGCTCATTGCTTGAAATCGCGTGAAATTAATTGCAAAAATTGAAAAGAATGTGATGTGCGTGCGGTGATATGACATATTAATTATAAAAAGTGCAGACAGCAGGCAAAAATACGAATGAAGTGTTGATAGAGTAGCGGAATTGGTCAAGGGGTAGGGGACAAATCGACCAGCCAAGAAATCAACAGTGCTGTGGAAAAAATGAGCGGCACAACTAGCGCTGCGCAACACTGGCCAGCATATATCTATCGCATTCTAACGCATTCAAAACGCCGCGTTTGTTTGTGGGCTAGTTTAGCCATCTGTTTTGATTTTCTCTTCTTAAATTTAAGCGCGCGAAAGGGGTGCGCGTGTACTTTCTTTCTCTCACACAAAGTGGGAGTGTGGGTGTGTGTCTCTGCTGCTGTCTCAATGCACTGTGCGCTATATATTCATGTGTTTGAATGTGTATCGCAATGTACTCCGCGCGCGCTTTTGATAATTGATAAGCCTTGTTTGTGTATCTAACATTTGAAATACGACAATAACAATACACACACACATACCCACACACAATGACACTCGGTCATACTTATGCACAAACACACATGTTGCACACACGTTGTTTTTTTGCCGCCATTATCGTTCATGTTTCACCATATGCAAATACATATGTTATTTGTTATTGTCTTTGTGATTTCATCAAAATAATAATAATAATAGTAAATACAAAAACAACAAAAATAATATAATAATTATTTACAGTTTTGTGTAGAACCTGCCAAGCAACAGGAAGTAACGACACAAAAGAACAACAAAAACAAAATAAAATTAAATAAAACAAAATATAAAATAAAAAAAAATCAAGCAAAAGCAACAACGCCCCAAGGAATTGCTTATTTTGTTAACATCTTGCAGAAAGCCAAGTTTCTAATACGCAAGCATACATAAATGGTTTCTACTTTCATTGGCCTATTGGGTACGTGTTAAGAGCAAAAAAAAAAAATTAAAACTAGTAAGACATAGAGAGACTATATGTACGTGTGAGAGAGAGAGCGAGAGCGAGAGTATTTCTAATTTTGCTATTTTTTTCTACTCCTTCTTCTACTTACTGCAGACATACAATCATGGTGGGAGATACCGTGTATTTCGCATTTCTGTTCATTGTTTAGTTCTGCCTTTGATTTACCTGATATTGACATAGAGGTACGTAAATATATCTATCTATCAAATATATATATATATATTAATACGTTTTTATATATATTTTTTTTGTGTACAGGATCTCGAATCGGCGCTGCTTTCCGATGGTACCACTGAAGAGGATCAAGTTGCCTTAGTGCCCGAATTAATTGTACGCCTTTTAACTGGCTGCGATGCGCTACAATCGGTAGCCAAAGAGATAACACATAGCAACTATCAGATGTTTTTGCGCCGCTACCTGCGTCAACAGTGTCGCCTGCATCAGACAGAGAATCATTTCGATACTGATATTGATTTTCAATCGTTGCCCGTACGCAAACGTCTACAAATTTTGCACGATTTATGCCATTTTCGTTTGGACTCTGTCGATGTACAGGTCATACTTAGTAATCTAGAGGCGGATAGTTTGCGCGTTGAACCACTCGGTTACGACGCCAAAAATTCCGGTTATTGGTATTTCTATGGTACGCGTCTATATCGTGAAGATCGTAACGCTGTAAACACCACAAACGCATCAGCAACTGTTTCAACGGGTAAAGGTGCCGCCGCTGCAGCTGCTGCTGCTGCTGCTGCACAATCACTTGCAGATTGTGGTGCCGGCTTAGGTGATTTAACACTTGGCGGTAGCCAGGATACCATTTGGCAAGTCATCTGTTTCACCGAAGAGGATTGGCAAAATTTGGCAGCCAAATTTAAGACATCAACGCATGTCAAGGAGCGTGAACTTTTGCAGATTGTGGATGAAACCTTTTGGCCAAAATTAGCCGCAATTGTTTCGTGAACGTGAACGTCTGAGACGGTAGCCAGGAAGTTCCATTTGGCAACGTCATACAGGATGTCACCGCAAGAGAAGACTTGGTTCATACATTTGGCTTTGCTTTTGCAATTTTTAAGTCTATCTTCGCATGTCAAGGAGCGTGAACTTTTTCAAATTTTGGCTGAAAACTTTTTGCCATAGATTGCCGCAAGTGCGCATCTCAAGTCGCATACGTGAATCGTGCCGAGCTAGAGGCACGTCAGGACGAGGAGCGTCTCAAGCGAGAACGTGAAACGTGAACGTGACAATTTGTGACGCCGTGAACGAGCAAGATTCAGCGCAAACGTGCGCTGCCAGCATTTTTCTTCGCGCTCGCAGACGGTTAGCACGTCCTGTTTTTTAAGCAAAAGATTGAATTTCAAAGTTTTTCTAGCGATTTTTCCAGTGAAGTGATGGCTGCAAAACGGGCGACAAGCATTATCACAGTCATTGAAACATATTGCGAACATTCTTGCCGAGACATTAACAGCAGCAACGTCAGCGACGAGGAGCGTCTACATAAGCTGATGACAACGTGAACGTGAACGAAATGACAATTTGCTACGCACGTGACACGACATATATAATTCAGCGCATGATACAGGCGCTGCCAGGAATTCAACGCGCGTGTGTTATTCGCAGATCGTTGATGTTTGCAGCTGTCCGTGTATTTTGAGATGCGCACAAAGAAAGAAAAAAAAGAAAACTCAGAGAAAAAAAAATGATGCAAGTGAAGGAAGCATAAACGGGCGAAATATGCAATATGTTATCACAATCATTATATAAGAAACATATTGCAAACATAAAACTAATAAATTGCCATATCGACATATAGACTATGCAATCTAGGGATCATACATATTCTATACAGCATGCTTACATAATTGTTCATAGAGCGTTTTTTCTGAAAACGAAATCCAACCACTTTTATCATTTTCTGTTGCACACACAATATGATATTATGGGCAATACGCATACATCACAGCGCTGTTATCCTGCTTGCTTTTGGTTTTGGTTTTTGTTGGTCCTTGGTTTTCTTTGCTTGGGATTGTTTTATTTATTGATTTAATTATTTTTTAGTATTTTTTCTTGTGGGGGGAGCTTTTGGTCTTGACGTAGCTGCTCAGTCTGCGTATGCGTCACACTATCGTCTGTGTTTGTGTGTGTTTTCTGTAGGCTGCCTTCGGTTTTGTTTTTTATGCTAAGCGTCGATGATGATGTGATTTGATTCAATGCGAATTCAAATTTGTTTCATAAGCTGCTGTTGTAATGACAATTGTTGTTGCTGTTAACGCTATTTGCAAGCAAATTTTGTTTAAGCAATTAAAAACAAATTGTAATTGAAATGAATTTGTAAAGAACTTAAACAATGAGCTTTTGTCTGCGCGTGTGTATGCGTATGCGTATCTACTATCACGTGTGTATGTGTGTGTTCTCTTGTATTTCTTTTTTTTCTTTCTTTTGCTTGTAATACAGCTGACGTGCTAAGCTGCTGTTGCTGTCGTTGTCGCTGTTGAATGTGCTGGCAGCGCCTGTTTGCAAGCTGTTTAAATGATTGTGATACTGCTTCTCGCGCGTTACAAATTGCTTCACGTTCACGTTCACTTGTTCTCGCTCTAAGTTCGCTCCTCGTCCTGTCTTGTGCCTATAATACAGGTCGTGCTAACCGTCTGCGTGCGCGTTGAATTGCTGGCAGCGCCTTTTGCGCTGAATTTTGTCGTTCACGGCGTAACAAATTGTCACGTTCACGTTCACGTTCTCGCTTAAGACGCTCCTCGTCCTGACGTGCCTTTAGCTCGGCAAGATTTCGTATGCGACTTGAGTTGCGCACTTGCAGCAATCTATGGAAAAAAGTAGAAAAAATTTGAAATTAAATTTTTAATTAAAAAATAGAATTAAAAATTGCAAAAGAAAAGAAAAATGTATAAACCAAGTTTTATCTTGCTTTTTCATCCTGTATTCGTTTCCTTTTTGAACTTACTTTCTACGTCTCAGACGTTCACGTTCACGAAACAATTGCGGCAATTTTGGCAAAAAGTTTTCATCCAAAATTTGAAAAAGTTCACGCTCCTTGACATGCGTTGATGTCTTAAATTTGGCTGCCAAATTTTGCCAATCCTCTTCGGTGAAACAGATGACTTGCCAAATGGTATCCTGGCTACCGCCAAGTGTTAAATCACCTAAGCCGGCACCACAATCTGCAAGTGATTGTGCAGCAGCAGCAGCAGCAGCTGCAGCGGCGGCACCTTTACCCGTTGAAACAGTTGCTGATGCGTTTGTGGTGTTTACAGCGTTACGATCTTCACGATATAGACGCGTACCATAGAAATACCAATAACCGGAATTTTTGGCGTCGTAACCGAGTGGTTCAACGCGCAAACTATCCGCCTCTAGATTACTAAGTATGACCTGTACATCGACAGAGTCCAAACGAAAATGGCATAAATCGTGCAAAATTTGTAGACGTTTGCGTACGGGCAACGATTGAAAATCAATATCAGTATCGAAATGATTCTCTGTCTGATGCAGGCGACACTGTTGACGCAGGTAGCGGCGCAAAAACATCTGATAGTTGCTATGTGTTATCTCTTTGGCTACCGATTGTAGCGCATCGCAGCCAGTTAAAAGGCGTACAATTAATTCGGGCACTAAGGCAACTTGATCCTCTTCAGTGGTACCATCGGAAAGCAGCGCCGATTCGAGATCCTGTACACAAAAAAAATATATATAAAAACGTATTAATATATATATATATATTTGATAGATAGATATATTTACGTACCTCTATGTCAATATCAGGTAAATCAAAGGCAGAACTAAACAATGAACAGAAATGCGAAATACACGGTATCTCCCACCATGATTGTATGTCTGCAGTAAGTAGAAGAAGGAGTAGAAAAAAATAGCAAAATTAGAAATACTCTCGCTCTCGCTCTCTCTCTCACACGTACATATAGTCTCTCTATGTCTTACTAGTTTTAATTTTTTTTTTTTGCTCTTAACACGTACCCAATAGGCCAATGAAAGTAGAAACCATTTATGTATGCTTGCGTATTAGAAACTTGGCTTTCTGCAAGATGTTAACAAAATAAGCAATTCCTTGGGGCGTTGTTGCTTTTGCTTGATTTTTTTTTATTTTATATTTTGTTTTATTTAATTTTATTTTGTTTTTGTTGTTCTTTTGTGTCGTTACTTCCTGTTGCTTGGCAGGTTCTACACAAAACTGTAAATAATTATTATATTATTTTTGTTGTTTTTGTATTTACTATTATTATTATTATTTTGATGAAATCACAAAGACAATAACAAATAACATATGTATTTGCATATGGTGAAACATGAACGATAATGGCGGCAAAAAAACAACGTGTGTGCAACATGTGTGTTTGTGCATAAGTATGACCGAGTGTCATTGTGTGTGGGTATGTGTGTGTATTGTTATTGTCGTATTTCAAATGTTAGATACACAAACAAGGCTTATCAATTATCAAAAGCGCGCGCGGAGTACATTGCGATACACATTCAAACACATGAATATATAGCGCACAGTGCAGTGAGACAGCAGCAGAGACACACACCCACACTCCCACTTTGTGTGAGAGAAAGAAAGTACACGCGCACCCCTTTCGCGCGCTTAAATTTAAGAAGAGAAAATCAAAACAGATGGCTAAACTAGCCCACAAACAAACGCGGCGTTTTGAATGCGTTAGAATGCGATAGATATATGCTGGCCAGTGTTGCGCAGCGCTAGTTGTGCCGCTCATTTTTTCCACAGCACTGTTGATTTCTTGGCTGGTCGATTTGTCCCCTACCCCTTGACCAATTCCGCTACTCTATCAACACTTCATTCGTATTTTTGCCTGCTGTCTGCACTTTTTATAATTAATATGTCATATCACCGCACGCACATCACATTCTTTTCAATTTTTGCAATTAATTTCATGCGATTTCAAGCAATGAGCCCTTGTTGAGCATGCGCCGCCTTTGAAAGGTGCTTCGCTCGCTGTGCAATGCGATGCTCCGTTTGCTGCCTTGCCTTTGCTTCTGCCTCAACCTCTGCTAGTGTGTATATATTTTTTCATTTGCGCTTTCCTTTTGCCGTAACAGTGAAGCACGCAATTGGATGATGACAACGGTTGCGATATTTATTTAACTTTATATTTTTAGCACTTTACTCTGCACACACGCTGTACTAGTACACGCAGTATACGCCTACGCCCCGGTTTTGATTTAATTTGTTTTGGTTTACACAAAAAAATAATAAATATAAATTATTCGTGGACAAAATCAACCTTACCGAACGACAGAGTTTAAGCAATGCGGCTAAAACTGTAAGCAATAACAGAGCAATAACATCGAAACTGTAGCGTTCAAGCACTGTTGTGATATAAGATATCGATATATCGATACAAAAACCAATTCGACATATTAATTTCATTTTTTTTTCAAATATAAATTGAATTATACTTACAATTAACCACTAATGTTAAAGAAAGTTAGCCTGTTAACATTTTTCAAAACTCTATTTAAGCTTATGAGCTATTATTTATAGCAATACATACGTATCCAAATATGATCACGATTTCATTATTTATGTGGCGCCATCTGCTCATGAATCACAGCTACCAATTACTTTCAAACATTCACATCGTTCAATTGAATTAGTGAACTGGTGTAACTGAACACATTTTGAACTTATAACGGTGCAATGGAATGAAAATCGTTCTAGTTGTTCAGTTAAGTTCTTAAGCCCGCTAAAAAGTGAAACGAATTTGTTTTATTTTCAAAAGTTTTGTAAATGCAGGTAAAATTTATTTATTGTGAATTTTTTTATTAGTTATTTTACTAAAATTTGATGCTACGACAGTTACAATTGTAAAAATTAGGACTGGAAGACAATAATTGACACTTTAAAAACGGACACAACTATAATTTACATACATATTTATGACTAAAATGGACGCAACACAAATATATCTGCTTCTTCTTTTTCATCATCATCATCTATTAGCTAGGAACACACATCGATGACAAAACTAAAATTACAATTCTAAGACAATTATTGCTTCGCAGTATTCGTATTATATTGTTTGTTGTTCTGTTTTTTTTTTTATCGAGTGTAAAATTCGATTGGGATATGTTTTTATTGTTGGCAGCCAGACATGTTACCACGCCCACTTAGGCGACACCTTGTCAAAGTTCCATTCATCGGGGTGACCTTCATGATTGCCATCATCCAAACTATTCATATTCGACCATTTAAAAGGACCGCTGCTAATTTTGCGCATTGCTATGGCCCGCATATCATTTCGCACCTGTCGACGCTCTGTTATCATTTCCAATTCAGCCAAAGCAGCTGCATCATCGATGGTCACACTCAGACGTTCATCGCCAATTGCAGCTGGAGCAGCTCCTTGATCACCCTCTGCGCCATGCGACTCCTGATCTTCTGCTGTTCTGGGCTGTGCATGTTGCAATCTTAGAAAGATTGGTCCAGCAAAAGCATGAAAATCGCTCATGCCCAAGCGCGCATTGTAAGAGAAGAGCTTAAGATCAATGTTGCCATAGGCGATGGATTCCTCACCGAGCAGATCACCACGAAAGCCATGCTTACGTAGATATTTGTCGACAGCCTCCAGGTTAGTCAGTTCCGCTTCTTCGGCTGGCGTCAGATCCTGATCCTCGCTATAATTGTCACGTGAGATGCCGCTTGCCTCGAGTATCTCATCGAAATAAGGGCGACCATTAGCCAACCAAGTAGTATTGCCAGCAACTAGGAAATTTTCCGTAACATCCTTGCTGTGCATACGTCCCGGCAGCTGTTCCACAATCCATACCATATTCTTTAACTGATCATGACGTTCATTGATTCGGGCATTATCTTTTTCATTTACCGCAACCGGTGCATCATCATGTTTCTCATCTGCATCGAGTGTGTTATAAAGAATATCCTGTGATCCTAGCTTATTTAGATCAACGCTAATCCATTGCTTTGCTCCTGTATATGGATGACGTGACATTGCCCTTGACCAAGTGCGACGATTCTGTGCAATGCGATTGGCAGCCATAACACGTGCTACCAGTGGCACCATGTTCTCCACGTCCACTGTTTTCCATAGACCAAGATTTTCATTCTTTATACAGACGCCGCCAACAATCGATTGCACCTGTCGCCCCTTGACCACATAGAAGTCATCAGTGGAGCCAAGTATACCCGGATATCCAGTAAATGTAATGTCGATACCGGGCACTGTATTACTACGCGTATCCGGCGAGAAATGATAATGGAATTTATAACGTTTCTGTATGCGCAACATTGATGAATAGCTGCCTGCTGTGCTATGACCAAAGAGTAATTGCAGTGACTGTGCTGAACCTGCTGGTGTTGCTGCTGTGCCCGACTGTGGTGGATCTTGTGGCATAATTCTTGTCAGCATCGATGCACTGGGCAAAAAGAAATTTTTACTGCCCGCCTCAGCGGTACCATTGGGCAGCACATAGTTCTCATAGTAGATCTTCAAATCTTGTATATCAGCCGCAGCATTCATAAGCAGAAAGTCAGATAATGGTATCTCCTCCTCTAGATCGGAACGTGCACGTGTCGCACCGCGTATATAACCCATTTCCATGCCCTCCAATTGATTGAGCACCAGATGTAATTGATGAAAATAATGATCATGTTCCGCTTTAGCCGCTGCTTGCTCCTTTAAATTTTCATAGTTTCGTGTGAGCAATTCACGCAACCATTCACAGAACTTTTGTGAGCTCTCATCACGTTCACAGGATGATGAAATTGTGCTGTAAATAATTGAAGAATTCCTTTACAGTCATACTGTATGATTAAGCTAATGAGTTTTACTTACTTGGCCCACTGATTGTAGATGTTCTTCCAGGTTAATGAACCCTCTAAAATGCCTGCTGCATAAGCTTGCACCCAATCTGGATAACTACGCTGTGTTTCTACCTCAATTTGTGCCCAACTACAAAATAAATTTAAATAATTTTAATAAGAATCTCCCGATGGTAGCTTTTTTTAAAACTTACCCATTCTCATAGACCGAATCCTTGTAACATATTCTAGCCACACCTTTGGGTATATTAACCAAATCATTTTGCTGCTTCCAATTCTCTATTTGAAATCCAACCTTCTTTGACCAATATGCAGTGGCACAGTATGTGCCATCGTATTCAGGTCGTTCCATATAGCCGATAAAGAATGCACCAATTACCAATAAACCGGCACCGATTAATATATATGTCCCTATCCGCGTTTTTTGCCATGACGCACCAACAACTTTTAACATTGTGCCGTCCGTTTTGAAGCTGTGGTTAATCGGCCTGAATGAAATTGATAGTGGCTTTTGTGTTGATTCTTGATGATTCTTTTTTGTAATCCTTCTTTTATGCCAGAGATCGTTCAAATATCTGTTCTTTTAATATGAATTTGCCAAAAATCTATGATCAGTTTTGTCGTTTACACTTTCACTTCACTCGCAATAATTGAGATCGGCACGGGAGGCGTAGGAATGGCCCAGTTTGTTGGCAATTAGTTGGCCAATTACGCCAGGATGTGGTAGATTTTTGGAGCTGCTTATGCTGCTGCTGCTGTTGGTGGCCGCGCTGTCAGGCGAAACGGCCGCTTGGTTCATCGGTGGAGGTTTTAGGGCTGCTCGGGGGCAGATATCCAAATGGTTTCCAATACGAAAATTTAGGTTCTTGCAATTTTTATCTATCGTATTGTTAGCTAGCTGCGTGTATCTCTGTATATGTGTGTGTGTGTGTAGGTGTTGGTGTATTTGTATGTATGTGTAGTTGTGTATGTGTCTTTTGCAATACGTTCAAAATGTATCCCTGAAAAAATACAAAGAAAAAAAATTTAACTTTATTAAAAGAAAAATCTCCAAAAATCAATAGAAATACTTTTATAGCTATATAGACTAAATATATATATATATATATCTGAAGACATTGCGATGACGTCTTAAATGAAAAGCGCCCCATTATTATTTAATTTGTGTAAATATTTACATAAAAAACGTGAAATTTCCTTTGCAATAAAAATAAACAATTGAAACATTTAATTCGTTTTGTAATTTGTCTTCATTTAATTTATGAGTAGCATCTTTAGGCGGCCACAATTTGATCTGAAAGTTAAGAAACTCATAAAAGTCCTAAGATTATATCTAACATTCAGCAATTTAATACTCTATCGAAAGAGTATATGCATTCCAGGCATAACTTTGTAACTCGAAGTAGATTTTAAATATTTTTTTATAATATTAGTAATTTTATTTTTCTAAACTTTACGCTGCCTTTGAACTGTATATTAAATAGTACATAGAAATAATATATTAAAAATGTAAAGTATATTAAATATTCGTTGTGCCAAAAATTTAGCACTATTTCTTGTTTTCAACTTAATTTCAATATTATTTTCGACACTTTCTTTCATTATGCGCTTGTGTAAACAAAATCTTTGGCATTTTGTGTAAATCTTATAAATTATTCTTATGGCAAATCTCTAGACATGTTTTCCGTGCTGTGCTGAAATATCAAATGTCGAAGATTCATAGAGTTTATAATAAAGCATATGCCCGACAATATAATAAATAATAATCAATATCAAGGTCTCTGAAAACTCTTTTAATATGTAAGACAAAATCATCTTTTCAATTTTTCATTTTCATTTTGATTTTGTTTTTTTTTTTTTTTCGTAATTGGAATTTTCGATTGAAATTTAAATTGTACGTACTACAAAATCGGACAAGATAAACAAATACCAAATAATACACAAAAGAAATGTAGCACAGAGGGAGTGATCTTTATACATATAGTATATATTGAGTCGGATATCTTTTGGCACGTGGAATATAGCGTAAAAATTAAAAGCAACAAGAAACAAGCAAAATTAATTCCAAATTTGATTTGGTTTCTATTTTACATTGAGCGCATAGCGTTACGGCAAGATATAACAAAACAGAAAGAATCTATTGCAAAATTACTATTGAGCTCATCAATCAGTTAACGCACAAATGCAATTTTAGTATAATTTTTTTTTGCAAAATCTAACAAAATTTTGATTAATATTTAGTATATTTTCTTACCTTTTGTTTCCCGGGTCCAGGAAGCTTAAATGTCACAAGTCAACCCATTTGAAGAACTGCAAAGAAAAAAAAAATTAAATAAAATTAAGGGAGAGCATTAATTAGGATTGTTTAGTCTGGTAAAGCGGCGCCTAAGTCCCCCTCGGTCAATGTACTACTGCATGCAATTGTTTATTATTCTTTTTTTTTGATGATTTATTGATATTTATATGACCGACTTCATCAAAGCAAGTAATCAAAAGTGATCCCAAATGTTCTTTGTCATCATAAAATGTTCGACTTAGACCTCAGAGACTTTGTTTGCATTTATACAAAATGTTTATAAAAGATTTCGCGCACGCGCTCACAATTTTTATTGTATACATTACATATCCCAAGTCTCGTCTGTATTTCTCAATTTGATATATGATATATGAGGACAAGTTTTATTGGTGGTCCGATCGATCCCACGTCTTCATTGCTGACGTCTTCACACTGTGATACATATCAATTTGGAGCACAAGTCCAGTTATGATGACTGAGCTGTGATCACTGTTTGTATGAGTCTTGTGATGTTAAAAGCTCAAAAGTTATTGTTATTGTTATTATTGTTTGTACTTGATGCTAATGACGCATAGCCGAATGAACTGGAAACAAAAGCTTTAATTCAATTGCTCTGATTACACCAGACAATAATCAATAGTCTGGAACGCAGACATAGAGTCATCAGAAATTATTGCAACTGTGGGAAGTCAACAATTATAAAAGATCATATGACAATATTTCTAATGTGCTTTAACTAATCGTGTAACTAATTATATGTAAAATATATATTTATGAAAAAATATTTATCTACTTAATAAATTTTTTGTTCCAATTTTTACAGACAACATACAAATTCTATAACTATATATATTTAAGTATGCAATTATTATAATTTAAGGTATTTAATTTCAATCAGTTGAGAGAAAAATTATAAACACGTTTATTTAATTGCTAAAACAATTCATCAAAAATCAGCATATAATTGAAATTGTAATTTACACATACGTTAACTGCTGCCTCACACTGTTGTAGTATATTTTTCATTATAATCATTGTATTTTTTTTTTTTGCTTTTTCCTTTGCAGTTAACTATAAATGAAATTTCAATTTCATTTCATTTTCGCTTCTTGTGAAAATAAACATGAAAAAGTGAAAAGCAGCTGCTGCAGAGCGTAGCGCCCCACAAAACTTCAGAGGTATTTCCTTAGCTACTATAACGATTATATTAACTGTATATAAACAGATAATATTTGCCATAAATTTGTATATCTTTGCATTGTCTTAAGAACTGACAAGGCCAGAAAGGGAAGGCAAGACAGAGAGAGACACAGAGAAAGTTAAAGTTGTATATAGAACAGACTGTCCGTCAATAAGTTTAACGTGCTCAACTACTCAACTGTCAATTGACTGACAAACTAGATAAACGTTGATCTTAAGACAAAAGTTGTGACGTCAACTAACTAACGGTTGGTGAAAAAAACACACCTAGCAATAAACTAATTAAATACAGCTTCTAATTCTAAAATCACGTAATCTTGTCGTCTTACCTTAAATATTATGCATCTTTTGACGTCTTTAAAATGTTAACATTATTATCATGCTTATCAACAAATGTTTTTATGGTACAAACAAAAAAAATCTTATATTATTATTATTATTATAACTGTTTGTTATTGATGTTGTTGGGGTTTTTCACTCTGCTTAGATCTTTTGTTTATAACAATTGCATTACTGTAATTTAATTACAGTAAAATTAGCCACTGTAAGTTAGATACTATAACCGGCCCCCCTCCAACCCAACCAAGCTTTACAGTTATTATAATAAATAAATATATATATACAAATATATTTATATAATTTTTCTATGTTTACTATCAACGTCTATATCAATCCAAACAAACTGAACGACATCAACAAATATTTATTTTACTTATAGTCGATATCAAAGTCTGTTTCATAAACTTTCGCTCCCAATATGTCCAACTGTTTCCAACTGAAAAATGTTCTCTCCTGATAAGATTGTAATATATTATGGTATATGAAAAGTATTATTTATGGTCTATCTGTCTATCGGTCTGCTATGATATCATAGATTTAATTTATTAAGAATATCGAATATTTTGTTTAAACTGTACCATATAATGATTAACACAATTTAATTTATCGATATGCTAAAACATTTCCTTCAACAAAATCTATGAATTCTTTCATAAACAGTAATAAATTTAAATACACCCGAAAAACAAAAAAACCACACAAAAATTTTCCCAAAATCAATAAAAATTTATTTACTTGTAGAAATATAATGGAAATATTTTTAAGGTATATCTATATCTATAAATTATGGATAGGAATTATATAATATACCACGCAACATGTGGTTCAATCTTAGTGTGTAACACTTCTAGTACAATTACCTGGAACACGTGTATCAAGCTAATAAATATGCTTTTCTTTTTTTACTCTTTTTCTTTACCACAGCTCCAGATATTATCTATTTCATTTGTAAACCTTATAAATAATTCAATATTCAACACGTTTATATGCCACTTCATTCACTTGGTAACAACAGCAGGAAAATTAAAACCTGTAGCTGACGTGAGAACTTCAATTTATGCTGAATGGAATGAAATTCAAATAAAAAAATACAAAAAAAAAAAATACTGTACTGTCTTGTCAATCAATTACGAGTTTCCTATATGAGAGACAATAAAAAAAAAAAAAAAAAAACTGCATTGTAGACTTATGCCACGCGTCGCCAAGTGCCTGATAAGCGAATTGCAACTTTAAACTCTTCTGGAAATTTTTAGGTAAGTCGAGAAAAATGCAAGTAGCGCAGTTGAATAAAATGATATAAACTACTGATATAATCCTATGCAAATTTTTATATCATAGTGTCGAGAGAGAGAGAGAGAGAGATACTGTGTAATAGTAAACTTAACTCGTAATACACGTGGCAGTAAAGTCTTTGTAATCTAAAATTTCATTCGCGGAACGCATGCGCCAATAGATTGTCGCGTGATTAACAGTTTAGCGAGTTTATATATGTATATATATATAGAGGTATAAATATATAGTATAAATACAATGATACTATAAGTATTTATGCATGGCATTAAACACGCAATTAACGAATGAACAGTTCAACTAATCTATCTATCTATATAAAATCAATATTATTGTACGATTGGGAATTTCTTAATGAAATCGTTGATCATCCCTCTAATCAGTCGTGCAATATGAAATTTACATACATCGCTTAGACTTGAAATTAATTGAACATGCATGATGTCAGACACTACTTATCACTATAAAATTGGAACTACTTATCACTTATTTTTAATCAGTTTTATTATGTGGGAGTCTCAAATGAAACTAAACAATGTCAATCACAGACATCGTTGTTCATGCCGTTGTTCATCATTTTTTATCAGTAAAATCTCAAGGGAAATTAATTTAAATACATTTATGAACTTTACGAGTCCAGAGTCTAAAGCCTGAGGGGCTTGTTTACAGTAAAACTTTACAGTAATAAACAAACATTTATGTTAAATTTACAATAATCAATCACAGTAAGATTTCAGTTCGCAGTAAACACATTTATCGCATTATTTAAAATATATTTCTAGTTTATTTTTCTTTTCAATTGGCAATAATACTTGGAACTGCAGTAATTTTACTGAATTATTTAACATATTTAAATATGGCACACGTTTTAGTATTATTCATTTAATAGCACAATACTGAGAAAAATAAAAAAAACTTGTAAATTATTTATGATTTTTCACTTGTTTCTTGCTTATTTAATAAATATATTAAGTATTTTTTTTTTTAAAAGTCTTTTGAAATGTCAATGCCAATATGTATTTTTCACTTTTAAGTTTCACCATTTATAGTATGTATGCAAAAATATATTAGCAATAAACGATGATCTCGTGTTCGTTAGATAATATTAGGAAACTATAACATCGGCTGTTCCAGTTCATTTACCTCTTTCAATTGACTGTCGACATCTATAGATAATGTATCTCAAAGATTTTTCAGACACTCTCAGCTGTTGTTGATCACAAATAACAAATATTTTTTTTTATTTTTTTTTTTTTTTTGGACACTCGATTTGTTGTTAAAAATATATTTTTAAATAATTTCCTTTTTTTTTCTTCTATATTTTTTATATACTTAAAATATTTTTATTTGATGACTTATTTTTGTTTTGGCCCAAAAAGAATTTAGGTTTATTATTATTAACCGGAAAATTCTGCACTGTTGTGTTTTGTCGCCCACAATAGTATCTCAACGTATGTACATGTATCTCGACTCAATAATAAAAAAAAAAAGCTTAACAAAAAATCCCGTCTACGTCAATGAAAAAACGAAAAGAATAAAATGTTTCAAAATATGTTGCTTCGTCTTTATACTTGTAGTATTATCGCGCGATCTAGTATCTCGTCCGATCGCCTTGACGTTTCCACCAAAACTGCCAGCGTTGAAAATTTTGCCGAGTCGAACGAGCGGAAAATTCGACATGACGCCAAAAAAGAAAAGAAAGAACAGAAAAAAAAATCGTTGTGCCATTTGCGTTGTTGAAAACCTCAAAAAGAAATTTTTTTTTGGTTTTTTTTTACAGAACATGGTCAGTGCGAAAAGTTCTATTGAACTTGGCCGCCTATTTGGCCCTCAAATGATAATATCAAATGGTATATCTCTTTGACGTATCAAGTGCTGTGCTGCATCGTTGCTGGCCACGTGGCAGGTGTGCGTTCTTCTCTTCTTCTGCTACTTGTGTGTGTTGAAAATCTTAAGAGCTTTTGATAGACATTTGTAGAGCAATTTATGGCTAACCTATGCATTTATCAGTTTTGACACTTCTGGAGTCTATGAAACACGGTATAGTCACCCGCAGCGTAACTGTCAAGAGCATAAAGTTCTTCAGCTGAGTACAATAAAGTTTTCAATGTGAAATACCCTGTAAAATAGTTAAAAGCGTACAATGGACGTAAAAATCTATGGGAATTATATTTTTTATATTTCTTATGCAGGAATACTACAAAATTTGCTCAATATCTTAGCAAAAACTGAAGCTTTAAAAGGGAAATTTGAATAGTAAACTATTCCCATTCCATACACTCAGTAAAAACTCTATGCCACCTACAATCGAATCGAATTTTGGAAGCTTTAAAAATAAAACTCTGAATATGACTATCTACCAAAAAACTAAAACTTATTTAAAATCGAAATATCTCACAATTGTTCCGTTAAGCTATATATTATATATAGCATTTCATGTACAATTTTTATTTTATTTTACAACATTTAATTATGCACAATTTAGTTGTACGTCATTTCCATGTAAATCTGCTGCTGTCAATTGACTTTGAATATATTTACAGACGAACGATGCAATTTTATGATCGTCATTATATTTTCCGCATAGTTATAGTTATTCAATTCAACAGTTGAATGAATGCATTTGAAATTGACATTCATTTTTTTTGTAGTGCGCAGTTAAGGAGAAATGTTTTCCCATGAAAGCTTGATTGTATACGATTGAGTCTGAAAAATTTTACTTTCTTTCAAACTTTCAGCTCGTTTTCATATATTTTTTTTTGGGGTCAATCGTTGTAGATCTTTAATTGACATGGAATTTCCTGCCGTCTTCAATTAAGAAATACTAATTAAAATGGCAAACAATAGGGACTTGATGAATTGCCATAGCATATATGAATATATATAACATATATATCTCGACGACATATTTACATAACTCTAAGTGAAATTGAGTGCAACAAAGTCATATGCTACGATGAAACTCAGTTAAATGTTAATTGATTGACAATTGTCGCTCAATATCAAAGTCTTGGCAATATCGCAGTGTGATTAAATAAGTTTTTGTGAGCCAATGGGAACTGAGAAAACCTGAAGTAGCGTCACTTTTTCTTTATTTTTTTTTTTGCCTTGCCAGAAGGACAAGAACCTTAAGGATTTTGACCTCATTTTGTTGTCTGCATAACTTTGAGTTACGAGTAACTTCCATTGCGTATTTTATACGTCTTTCTCTCTCTCTCTCGTTGTCTGTACGTCTTCCTGTCTGCATTGTCTTCTCTCTCTATCTGTTTGTCTCTGTTAAAGCCGCTTAGCAACTTCTTGGAATTGACCTGCACTCCTCTCTTTGTCTTTTAGCTCTAAGTATCACACGCGATAGAAGATGTGTCTCTCCCTGCTGTCTGTCTGATCTTTTATAGTTTCTTTTATTTATATTATAAGCTCAGACTCAATGAGAGATTCTTTTAGTTGTTCAAGTACTTCATGAAGCTTCTGTCTGTTGCCAGGCGATAGCATCGTCGTCGTCGTCGTCGTTGTCGGCTTCTTGTTTCTTGTGTCTTATGAGCTTGCGATCATTGCCTTTATCTTCTTCGTTTGTGTAATTTAAAACGATTTATTGTTGGTTTGGCTTTTTTTTATGGTTTTTCTTTTTTTTTTTTCATCTTTTCGTTTTTTTTTTTTATTTTATTTTGTCTAGGCCATTGTACTTTTACTTTTAGTTTGTGCTGATTATTGAGAATTATTTTTTTTGATATACATAGACAATTTTTGCACTTTACCTAAAATTAAACATTTTGATTTTGATATTTTGTTGAGCTCTTCTATATCTTATAATCTGTACAGCACAAGGTTTAAATTTAAACTAAATGCTATCTATTTGAAGATTGTTTATACCATTCCATATCCATATACCTTTAGCTACTGCAAAATCTTATCTTCTTCATGTTGCTCTATAGATAAAAGAATATTCGCAGAAATGGAAGTATAATAAAAAGAAAAAAAATATACATATAATATTAAATTTTTAAATGGATCTTGATAACACAACAAACAAACAAACAAACAGCTGTCTGCGTAAATACTTCATTTATTTTTGGATGCGCCCACTTTACATATTTGCAGTAGGTAAGCCCCGGAAACATCTGTGAACTGGATTGGATGCTATCTTTGGCATATATTATCTCTCCTGCTCGTGACATATGTCACCCACCCAAACAGGCACCGACATAGAGTAAAACCTACACCAAAAAAAAAAGAAAGAAGAGTCATGTGACCCCATTCACTTGTCCCAAGTTGTGCCAACACATAGCTTGACTTGTGCCAACGCCTGAAGGTTTCTATATGACGATGATGCATGTCACCTTGCCGTTTAGTCATTTTTGGGGTATGCCTCTAATTATAAGATTTCCGGCATTGAAAAGTACTTAAGGCTAATTATGAATTTCAATCAAATGCAATTCGCAAAATCTTATCAAGCTTATAGAGATATCAATATGGATTCCCCTATTATCGATTAACTCGACATATACGTATGTAGTATTTACTATGATGACTGATATGCTGACTGTACAGAAATATCTAGAACAGGTTCAAGCTGACTGCAACATCGTACGCTGTAAACACGTAAACAACCCCTGTAAAAATATACTGTCCAGTCATCTGTGGCGTTCTCCTTTGATGATCTTCTGAGTCTATTATCAATTTGCGCATTTACCGACGGCATGCAAAAAAAAAAAAAATGTTGTTGACCTGATTTTCTTGTTGTTGTGCCCTTTTAGTGCTAGATCTGTATCTGTGTATACTAATACTATTTATAGAGGGTTATCATCTGTATCTGTGTGTTGAAGACAGGCCCCCCCTTTCATATATATAGACGTATTAAAGACTTACCGGAAAATTTGAATTTTTTGGTGATTCACGCAAAAAGTCTGCGATATTTATATGTTAATATTTTTTGTTATATATTTAATATATATTATTTAAGGATGAATTGTTGTATTATTTAAGACACTTTCAAGTTTAACACGATATTGCTATATAGTCACACAACGGGCTCGTGTTAATTATCCATAAAGGGCTACATTGGAAACGCACTGAAAGATTTGGATGTTTCTTTTGGGTTTGCCCTCTTTTTTACTCTTTTACTTTTCTCTTTTCAAATTTATTTATGTTATATTTGAAAATGTGCGCATATATATACTATATATATATATATATATTGTACAATATATGTTTTTCGAACAGTTGTTGCTATGCGAATGCTCGGAATATCAGAAGCGTAAAGTAACTACACTTTTTTTTATTGTAGAACACGAGAACGTGGCGATTTTTTTTATATGTATGTTTTATTTTATTTTTTTGCTTTTATTTAAAATGTATTTACACCGACGCTTTTTATATTATTTGTGTAGATATATTTTTAGTTGGCAACAATTGTAGTGAAATTGTAAGATAGAAAACAATGACAAAAAATTTAAACGAAACGAAACGAAACACACTTTTTTACGAACAGAGACACACTCTATGATTCGATTGTATATTGAACGTGCGCAACAATAGGACGGAGACGTAGACGTTTTACGATCAGCGTCGTTGAATTTCAACTGAGCACGCAACCACGTCGTTGAACAATATAAAAACCCAAACGTCCAGAGATCCCAAATGAAATCCAACAAAAATGTTGCGCACGATTGAGTGCGCTCAACATTGCTGAGAGCAACACGTAAGAGTGAAACGTGTATGCTCTCTAATTACACAATGCCACAAGGTTTGAAATGAACTGGAAATTGTGCGTTATATTGGCTAGAAATACATATATAGTGAAATATATTTATATTTATAATTTATATATTTTATTTTCTTATTGTATAAGTTTAAGTTTTATACATTAAATTTTATTGAAAATTTCTTCATTTTTATTCCAATTGGAATTTGTTGCGCTGTGTAAAACGCACTCTCTCTTCGCTCTCTTTTTGCTTTCGCTCAAATGAAACACACTCAGTGAAATTTTCAACTTGTACTGTTGCTCTTTCTGCACTCTCAATAAATGTGTTAACTAACATGTGAAGCATTGACCGTTCGGCCTCCGATCATTGTCATAGCAACAAGCTCTCTGCTTCCAGCTATGAAATGTATGCGCATACATATTGAAATTCTACTGTTATGCGTGACGTCAGAGAGCTGTGAACTGATAACGCAAATTGAGTGAAATTAACAGCTAAGAGCAAAACGCCCCCATGAAATAAAATGCTGCAAAATTCACCGTTAATCCCAGAAATGTGTAAACAAAATGTGTTAAGATAAACGCATTTAGATATAGTTTGACATAAAATACGGTATTGCGGTTATTATCAGATTTTCAGGTACAGGTAGGAAGTGTGACCTAATAACTGCATTGCGAAAAACACATCCGCTATGGCATTTCGACTACTTATGAAAAAATGACTCATAAAAAAAATTTATTCAACTGTATTTTAAAATATCTTCCTTATTTTTTTTCTCTTTTTAATGCCCTGCAATATTATAAATAATATTTATGAGTAATTATGATAAGAATTTCCGCATTTTATATGCATATTTATTTATCTTTACAAATATCCCTTTAAAATAGTTGACAATATCAGAGAAATTCTCTCAGGTAATTTGTGTTAGAATTTAGACGAGCGTATTTCAACTGGTTCCATAGTGTAGCGGTTATCACGTCTGCTTTACACGCAGAAGGTCTCCGGTTCGATCCCGGATGGAACCAAGTGGCAATTCAATTTTTTTTTTTTTTTTTTTAAATTTTTAAGATCAATTTTTTTTTTTTTTCTCAATCCATTTCATCAATAATTATATAAATAAAACTGTTATTTAACAATTTTATGTACTTTTCTTTTGCAAGCGTGTAGTAGGACTTATGCTATATAAAATTAAAATTATAATATAAATATATTAATTATTAATAATAATATAATAAAATTAATAAACATTAAAATGGATACAAATATTTTTAATACAAATATAAAAATTAAAAAAGGCAAAAAAAAGTAAAAAATTTGAATTGCCACTTGGTTCCATCCGGGATCGAACCGGAGACCTTCTGCGTGTAAAGCAGACGTGATAACCGCTACACTATGGAACCAGTTGAACAAACCCTTGCCAAAATACAGTTTTGTTCCACATACGTGTCCGAGAAATTTGTATGTCATAATTTTTCCAAACGTTTTATATAATTCCAACAAATAATATAGAAAAACAATTTTATTTTATTATTTTCATGCTATATATATTTGAGTATTAATTTTTAATAATTTTTTAAAAGCCGAAAGCACGCAAATACATTAAGCAAGTTGCGCTTAAATATATATATATATATGTATATATTTGTATAAATGTAGAGAGCTATTAAAACTTAGAGAGATATTACAATAAATTAGAATTAGAAATTAAAGTTAAACATAAAAAATATTATTGCACCATTATTTGTTCAACCTAAAAGTATTATACTCTCAATTCTATTGCAGATATCTTAAAAAATAAAATAACAAATAATACAATGATTATAATAATAAGTAAAAATTAAAAATTCGCTGAGCAAAAATATTTCAAGCCATAGAAGAGCAAAAGCAAGAATAAAAAAAACCAAAATTGTGCACGAAGTCCAGTTAGAGATTGGACAGAGACGGATACGGTTACGGGAACTTCAACTGGTACTGGAACCGTTTCCGATACTGGGACTAGAATTTCACCTTGACTGCTTCAATATCGTCGCGCCGTTGTCGGTCGCGGTACACCCGATGTGCGTGGACGTGCTGACTTGGCGCGCATTGGATTTGAGACACCATCCGTATTATAACTAAGATAGACATGCGATAAATCTACAAAATCGGGATCTTTGCCGCCACTCTTATGTTCAATATGCTTACGCATATTATTACCCGTATAGGCGACACATTTCAATTGCCATTCTCCAATGTCTTCATTCCAATGCGTATATTGATTAATCATTGATTGATACTCCTTGGGCACATAAGAGTTAAGAACTAATTCGCAAAGCGCTAGCTCACGGGATAAGCTACGGATATTCTCATAGATGCCTTCCTTTTCACGTTGATGTTCCTGCTGTTGATCGGCCAATTCTGATTTCACGCCCATCAACATTTGCATAACGCGATGAATTTTCTTAGTGATGCCTGTGCTAGCATCCTGTAGTGTCGAGTAACGTTCCTCGATATCAATGCGTTCGGTGGCCTTTTGCTGTAGTGTTTGACGTAGTGCTTCTTCGGACTTTTCACGTTCCTGTAGCTCGGCAATTGACTGTTCCAATAGCTTCTCTTGTGTTTGCGCTTTCTCCAACAGATTCTCACCTCCAACGAGAATTTTGCCCTCTAGCGAAACGAGCTTGTTGCGTAACTGTTCCTGCTCTGTCTTGGCATGCTCAATCTCACGCAGATGTTCATTCTTACGCATTGCCATCTCTTCTTTTTCCTCATCTGTCTTCTCACGTTTCTTTTTGATCTTCTTAGGACTGACAGTGGTCAGTGGTGCCGCTGACTCTAATTCAATGTCTAATGGTGCCTCTAATTCATCATCGCATGTATCTTCTTCCTCCTCCTCTTCACCTTCGCCATTTTGCTGCTGCTCGTCCTCGAAACTTCCCTCTTCGAGCTGCTTGCGTAACCTTGCAATCTCTTCCTGAAAATGTCGCAGCAGTGCATCTTTGGGCTCTTCATTGATGTGCATACGATTCTGTATGTTCTTGGCGCGACTTGCATAACGTAGCGTTGAAATTGTCTCCATGCAATTGCAATCCGCTGGACTAATGGTGGCACACATGACGGTCTTAGAATTGCCACCCAAGGAATCCTGCAGTAGGCGTGTTAGCTTCGAGTTGCGATAGGGAATATGTGTACTCTTGCCATCGACCAGAGCACTGATCACATTACCCAGCACCGACAATGACAAATTGATCTTTGTAGCCTCCTTCAAACGTTGTCCACTGGCTTGCGTTTTGGACTGTCGCTCGGAACCGGCCAAATCGACTAATTGCAATTTTCCCATGCGTACATGTTGCACTCCACCTTCACCTAATTCGCTGCTCTCCACCGTAATGGAGAATATGGCATGGGAACGTGAAGACTCTTGATTCATCTTTGTTGCACCCACTGCACGATTTTTATTACCCAAGCGCATGATATTCTCTAGATCATCAGCATTGTGTACAACATAACCGCTGAGATCCTTAACGAAGACGCCAATATCGGGTCGTTCCTTGACTTCCAGACTTTTGCTAACATCCTTGCCGAGCAGATCTCGCACCTCTTCATTGTAGATCTCCATATAACTGACACGCACCAGAAACTTTTGATTCTCACGCGCCTTGGCAATGTGCCCGAAGATGTGTGCAAAAGCATTTGGTATTATGCCTTTGGTTTGTGGTGAATCTGGATTACCAGACATTGTATAGGTTTTGCCCGTGCCCGTCTGACCGTAGGCCAAGATGGTGCCATTGTAACCCTCTAGTACCTTATCGACAATGGGACGAGCTGTGTCCACATAGAGATCCAATTGATTTGAGCCACCATCGAAGACATTATCAAAATAATATGTTTTCGGTGGCTCATTTGCTGTTGCATTGGGCTTCACGACGGTTATTGCGCGATTTATTTTATCCACTTGAATGGCGCTTAGTGCTCCATTGGCCAATTCATTTTTATCCATTGGCCTGGAGCGTACGACAACACGAACATTTTCGATTTCGTCATCGAGCTGCTGCTGCTGTGACGCAGCTGCTTGCTGCTCTTGCGGCATCTTATTGGATTCTGTTTAACGATCGTCAATCCAATTGGAATTTTATGATGTTGTTTTCTTGTTCAACGCTTAACAGTTATCAATGAGAAGCGTTTTTCTTTTCATTTGTTTATTGCACCCGTTGCTAAGATTCCGTTTATCAATTATTATTGCAAAAAAATTAAGTGTAGACAGTGTTACCACATTGTCATTGTCCAGCTGTGGAATTGCGGGGGCGTAAAGTGCTGCTAAGTGTGGAGCAATTTATGTTGAGCGTGGAGTAAATGATGTTAAGCCGAGTTTAAAAGCTGTTGTTGTTGTGACTCGCTGCTGTTAGCTGCGTGAGGAGTAACAGTGTGTGGGCGTATGCGTGGAGCAGATTTAATATAAATGAGGAGTGATCATGTTAACAGAAGGAACGATTCATGGATAAAATTCAACGAGTAAACATCTGCCAACGAGAGCGAACCGTACCCAGAGCCAGTGGGAAAAGAAGATAGATTCGCGCTGCCCTTTAAGTTTCCTTACACGACACAAGACGCAGAAAATTGAACTCCGGCCAGCATGGCAGCGACATTGCGAAGATTCAATGGCTTGAGATTGCTAAAATCTACGCCAGCATTGAATCTGCAACAGGTAAAATAAGAACTTAAAAAATTATCTCATCACAAAATAGAAAAAAAAAAGTTTCCACAGACCACGCAAAAACAAGCCAATAAAATCAAAACAATTTGCGCAATAATTTTGCATAAAATTGTCATGTTTTAAGAGAAATCTTTAGAGATTATCGCATTAAAACAATTGCAGTTCAAGTGTCATTAATAAATTATTTTCTATAATGATTACAACTCGACCCACAAAAATTATGTAACTCTATGGGAAAATTCATACGTGCAATTTTGCAAGTGTTATCATGAACTTAACTAAATATCCTTTATCTTGTAGGCCAAAAACCTGTCGACAGCTTCAAGCTGGGCAAATAACAACAAAAAGGTAACTACAAGTCATCAATTTGTCTATGAAGCATTTCATAATAGCCAAAATGTACCTAACCTCAAAATGCGTTTTTTTTTTACTCTCTCTTTCGTCCCCATCGCTCGACGCTCGCTGTTTATCTGTATGTGTATATGTGTGTGTGTCATGTGAACAGCTGATCGGCGCTATTGGTGCTGTTACCGGCGGTGTTGGCGCTCTGCTCTTTGCTCTTGAGCAATCAGTGGAAGCATCTGGCAGTGAAGTGCATTCTCCTGCTCAACCCTGGAGCCACAGGGGTTTGTTCTCATCGCTGGATCATCAGAGGTAAATGATGCAAAGTGAAAATATTTAATGAAATTTTTCTAATTTTTTTTATGTTTATATGCTACAGCATGCGTCGCGGCTATGAGGTGTACAAACAGGTGTGCTCCGCCTGCCATTCGATGCAATATATTGCCTACCGTAATCTGGTTGGCGTTACCCATACCGAAGCTGAAGCTAAGGCCGAAGCCGAGCAGATCACGGTAAGTGAACAAGATTTAATTTTGCAATTTCAATTTCAAATTTATTTTTTTTTGTATTTAAGGTGAAAGACGGTCCCGATGATACCGGCAATTACTACGATCGTCCCGGCAAGCTATCGGATTATTTCCCATCGCCGTATCCTAATGAGGAGGCGGCACGTGCTGCCAACAATGGTGCCTATCCACCAGATTTGAGCTACATTGTATCGGCCCGCAAGGGTGGTGAAGATTATATCTTCTCGCTGTTGACCGGCTACCATGACGCACCAGCCGGTGTGGTGCTACGTGAGGGTCAGTACTTTAATCCGTACTTCCCCGGTGGCGCCATATCCATGGCCCAAGTGTTGTACAATGAGGTACGTTGAAAACTGATCCTCACCAGAAATTAGAAGGATAAACTAAGATATTTTTTTCTACTTTTGGCAGGTTATTGAGTATGAGGATGGCACACCGCCAACACAGAGTCAATTGGCCAAGGATGTGGCTACGTTCCTCAAGTGGACATCCGAGCCAGAGCATGATGATCGCAAGCAACTGTTGATCAAGGTCATTGGCATACTCGGCTTCCTGACTGCCATCTCGTATTATATTAAGAGACATAAGTGGTCATCACTCAAGTCGCGAAAGATTGTCTTTGTGCCCAAGAAGAAGTAGACGCCACAGAGATAGAGAAGAGAGAGAGAGAGCGAGCGAGAGAAATGTTTTAAATTGAATTTGATTTGAAAGAATCGTGTGAAAGAATTGCAAGTTGTTATCGCGGCTTTATCGACTAAATAAAACACATTAAAAAAAAAAAAAACAAAAAACAAAACACAAAATAAATTCAATTTTAAGCATAAAATGAAACACAATAAAATAAAAAAAAAAAGAAAAAAACAGAAATTCAGCTACAACTAAAAACTACCATAAAAAAAATGAAACTAAACTCAAGTAAAAAAAAAAACTAGTACATCAATTATACTTAAAATGAGATAGAAAAATAAATAAATCGTTGCACAAGGACGAAGGACAATGAGCTTTTGAAGATCAGCTAAGAGTGGAATGTGAATGAAAGAAGCTAAATATCGAAAACAAAGCAAAGCAAAGAGCCTAGAAAAATATTGAACTTATGGATAAATTGTTACATACTTTAAAACTTGTGTATAAAATTTAATCTATAATTCAAAAAAAAATTATGTATTTAAATAAACAATTGAAAATGTCAAAATGTGAGCTAAATTTTCATTCTAACTAAATTTATTTGCACTCTTTGCAAATGAAACTCTCTTAAGGCTATCAAAATTCTCTGTTAAAATTTTTATATGCTCTGCTAGCAATGAATATTCTGGGGGAATTTATGTATTTGTATTTCTTCAACAAAATTTGTTTAAAACTATAAAAATTCTCTTCCAAATTTCTATATGCTCTGCTAGCAGTGCATTCTAGGAATTCTGGGGAATTTATGGATTTTGTATTTCTTTAGCAAAATTTTTAATAGATTTTTTTTTCTCTGCGCAAATGAAAATTCTTTCCAAACTATAAAAATTCTCTTCCAAATTTCTATATGCTCTGCTAGCAATAAATATTCTGGAGAATCTTTAACAAAATTTTTACTAGATTTTTTTCTCTTTCTGTTTTAAAACTCTTTGCAAATGAAACTCTCTTAAATTCTCTATCAAATTTCTATATGCTTCGCCAGCAATATATGAACTCATTCTGTGGCATCCATCGATTTTCATTTCTTTCAATCAAAATATGCAAATGCAATTTCGCAGATTTTATAAGCGGATTTTTTTTTTTTGGCTTTTCATAGTTTTTTTTTTCATTTTTTTTTATTTTTTTTATTGGATTATTAATTGTTTTATTTAGAAGCTTAAATTAAAATATTATTTTAATCATTATTTTTTTTTTAACTTTTGTTTTTTTTTTTTTTGTTTTCATCGTTTCTGCTCGTTCGACTTCATCAGTTTAGTGTTGTGTATGTGTGTGTGTGTGTGTGTGTGTACATACATATATATATATATATATATTTACCGGATATATATATATATATATTCACCGCAATTTTCAGTTATTATTATTTTCTTTTTAAGATTATAAATCATTTCTCACGTCCCAAATAGTTGAAGGAAAAACTAATTTCAATTTTGTTACAATTTCTGTTCATTGTTTTTTTTTTATCTTTTTCTTATTTTTTTTGTTTTCTTTTTCTTTTTTTTTTTGCTTTTTACTACAAAAAATTGTTCTTAAATTTGTATAAATATAAGTAATAAATTTTTTTTTTTAGTTAATGCAAAAACAAAATGTTCAATCTACAAACTTTTCTTTTCTCATGCTGCCCCTGTTTCTGCTGAATTTTATTTAATTTTTCTTTTTTTTTTAGTTTACGGATTTTGTGTAAATTGCGTGAATAAAATTTAGAAATTTTTATTTTCTTTTTTTTATGTTGTAGGCGTTTTTTTTTTTCTTCTTTACTTTTAACTTCATTAAGTTCTTTTTCTTTTATGTATTTTGTATATATAATTTTTTTCTTTTATTTTATTTTTTTTTTTATTTGTTGTTGTTTTATTTCTTAGTTAAGAAAGTGTGTGTGTGTGTGTCTGAGTGTGTGTGTGTGTAATAACCAAAAAAAAAAGAAAAACATAATGACATTGAATCGTACGACGACGCTCGATGACGGAAGGGACGACGAACAGTTTTATTTTTCTTTTTCTTTTTATATTTTTTTATCGCTCATTAATTTTATTCTGCTTTTTGTTGTTGTTGTTGTTGTTATTCTGTTTTACACATTTTCATTCATTCATTCATTTATAGTGACAGTTTTTTGCTGAGGCTTTTCGACTATTACTTCATCTTGCAGTTGTTGTTGCTGCTGCTGCTGCTGTTGCTGTTGTTACACTTATAGTATATATATATATTTTTGTTGTTGTTGTTGTTTGCTTTAGTTGTAGTTGCTGCTGTTGCTGCTACTGCTGCGCGCACACACACACATGCAACAAGCATAGCAAAAACAACAATGCAGCTAATATTTGCAGCAACACATTCTACACGAAACACAAAGCTTGCGCAACCAATGTTGCCTAAGTTTTGTTTTTATGTTGCTGTTGGTTTTTTTGTGTAGTTGTTCTTGCTGCTACTGTTGCTGCTCATGTTATTGTTGTTGTTTTTATGCTTGTTGCTGCTCTTGTTGTTGGTGTTGTTGTTGTTGTTTGCTGCTGTTGTTGTTGTTGTTGCCGACTAAAAACAGCTTCCTTCTGGCGGCTGTGCCAATTTCAAATTCTCTTTCATGGTCATAATTCTACGTATTTCCTGAAGCATCGTTTTTATGGTATATTCACGACTCCATCTGGACAACATGGGAACTGATCTATGATCAACCTATAAAGATTATAATTAATTATATATAATATATATATATATATATATATATATATATAAAATTTGAGATCGTTGAGATCATATTTACTTACCACACCATTATTCTGATTAATGCAATTAATATTAACTTTTGTTAGAAATCTGAGCGTTGGTGGCTCATCCGGATAACGTTCGCCGCATTCAATCTTTAGTGAATACATTCGATTTTCGAATGGTGTCTGATCGAAGAGGAAGAAAGAGAGAGTATAAGTCATAAGTATAAGTAGAAAATTTAAATTTAATTAGTTTTATCAATGATTATTCATATAATTGTTTTCACATTTCATATATATATGAAATGTATCTGTTAGTTACAACTATGTATCTGTTAGCTAATAATTATGTATCTTTTAATTACATTCATGTATCTATGTATCTATTAGTTGTTGCTTTCTATCTTTGTATCTGCTGCTTGCATATTTGCATCTATTAGTTGCCTCAGCTTTGTAACTTTGTAACTGTTAATTGAATTTAAGTATCTATTAGTTGCAGGTTTGCATCTGCAGGTAGTTGCTATGTATCTTTGTATCTATTAGTTGCATTTATGTATGTTTTGTATCTATTAGTTGCATATTTGTATCTATTAGTTGCAGCTATGCATCTTAGTATCTGCAAGTTGCAGTTATCTCTATACTATGCATCTCTTAGATGTATCTTTTTATCTTTTAGTTGCATTTTTTGTAACTATAAGTTGCAGCTATGCAGCTTAGTAACTTTCTTTCCAGCAGTTACAAAATTTGTATCTGCAAGTTTAGTATCTATGTATCTTTTGTATCTATTAGTTGCATTTATGTATCTTTTTGTATCTATTATCTGCATCTCTGTATCTTTCAATATTCACCTATATCTGTGTATATCTTTGTATCTATTAGTTATAATTGTATCTATTGCTATTTAAGTGCAGCAAGCAAAATAATTGCTGCAGCTTTCATTCAAACATCTCACACGGCATGACTCAGCAAAGCTAAACTAAATGTTGTTGCATGTATAAAATGATTCATGCCACATCATAATATTCTAACGCACAAACACATTTCACATTCCCCCCTCCCCCTCATTTGCGTTTTATATACAAAATTTACATTTACATTTTTAAAATGCTAAAAGCTAAATAAATAAAAAAAAAAATTCCACAAAATGCAAATTTAAAAAAAAAAAAAAAAAAAAACAAATTTTGACGTCATTTTTTTTTGTTTTGTTTCGTCAGTATATTTTCTGCTATTTCAGCTGCTGCTGCTGCTAACTTCTTATCTTATCAGTCATATAGAGAAATTTTATAATCTGCATTATATAATAACAAAAAAAACTAGAGCAATAAAATTAGATAATTTATATATTAAAATTCATGATTTACATGCATAAAGATTTTAATTTTAACTGCAATTCATCAAATGAAATTTTATTTATAATTTTGTCAAGTGTAATTCTATATCTTGACTATATTTAATATAAAACTAGCTTTAATTTCTCATTGCATTTGTTTAGAGCTTAAATAAACATTGAGAGTGTGTGAGAGTGCGAGACTAGACTGTGTCTGCGAGAGAGAAAGAGAGAGATTAAAATTCTGCATAATTCTCTAGGCATTTAATTGTTTTTTTTTCTAGTGAAAATCAAGCTTACTTCGTGGAAATGCAACTGTTAGTAAAAGAGAGCGCAGAGGAAGTGTGTGTGAGAGAGAGAGAGTGTGGAATATTTATACTTACTCTTGGTGGACCAATAATCATGCCAATCCAATAGGTCAGTGTCATGTCATCATCATTTTCCAAGCCCCACGATATGGTGCCATCGCCCACACCTTTCTGGCCTTGATCCAGCTCCTCCAGTAAGCGGAAATTTCGTGGCACCACTGTAAAAGTAATATACAAAAAAAAAATAAAAACAAAAATCAAGCAAGTTTCAATGTTATCAACATTAATAATTAAGAAGTCAAATTCCTGCTGCTGCTGTTAAAGTCTATAATTAAATCACAACGAAAACAAAAAACAAAAAAAAAATATTTCAATATATATTTAAGTGTGTCGGTCATGTGTTTTTCTTTCTACTTCTACTTCTGCTTGTTCTTCGTTTTTGTTATTGTTGTTTTTAGTTACTCCTCCACCTGCTTAACGCCCTTTGCTGCTGCTGCTTCTTCTTTTATGCTATTGTTGTTGTGATTTTTTTTTTTTGTTATTGTACTCTTGCGTTATATATTCTTTCTTTATTCTTTTGACTTTGTACGCATTTTCGTTATGGAAGAAAAAAAAAACTATATACATATGTATATGGAAAGCCGGAGTGAAGGGTGTGGTATTTGGGATTTGGTTAGTTGCTTTATGCCTGCTTGGTTGCCTGGTTAATACTAGTACTCCGATCCCCCCATATACACCCCAATGCACACACACACACACACACATACACGAAAATACGAAATTGCTGCAAACAGACACGAGACATAATTTTTTTTCTTTCTTTTTCTTCTTCTTTTGTTTGTTGATGGAGAAAAATGAATTTGCTACTAATTTAATTAGAAATTAAAGCACTTTGGAGAAGACAAAGTCAAAGAGGAGCAAAAAAAAGCAAGTGAAGAAAAAGAAAAAAAAAAAACACACACACACACACAAGTTAAAAGGGACACAATCTATGGAGCAAGGGGTTTAAGCGTGTTGTGTGTGTGTGCGTGGTGGGGGAGGGGGAGGTAGAGTGAGGTTGAGGAGTGCGAGCGCCACCGAAATTGTCAAGTCACGAAGAAAAATTACTGCAGTTTTTTAACTGCAGTCGCACGAACCAATTGCTATCTCTCCAAAATTTGCTTGTTTTCCCAATATGAAATAATATTGTTCGCGTTTTCATTTTTTTTCTTTCTTTTTTTTGCGATTTGCTTTCTTTTCCATTTTCACATAGCAGCAGCAGCGCAACGCAGCGCAGCAGCAGCGGTAGCGGGGCAGTGGCAGCACTGCTGCCCGTCATCGTTCAATAAAAAAAAAAAAAATAAAATTTTTAGTTTTGCCCACACGTTTTTTATGTTGCACTTTTTTCACTATTTTGTTATCCAAATAATGTCCAAGCACTTGCTTAGACTTGCGGGCACGTGCTTTATAATCAAATTCCTTGCCAAATTGTTAATTTTACAAAAATAAATTCTTACCAACGCCGGTACTAGATGTATGCGCCATTGTGGTTAATCCTAGAGTGTGTGTGTGTTTTGGCTTATTTTAGCACATTCTTGTGCAGCACACTTGAACATGGTCAATTTTAGTTGATTTTTACACTGTTGACGTTGCCATACACAAAAAAAATGTCAACTAACATAAAAATACTAAAGTATCGATATATCGATAGTCGTTATCAACATAGCTAATAACAATTTGGACTAGTTGCAACGCGTCAGCTATTTGAAACGAATGAATAATTCGTGCTTTTGTTTTTTTTATTGCAGTTAATTAAATAATTGACGACATAGCATAGCTAAATATATGTATCAGCCATGGAAACGCTTTATCATCAAACAAACAGTACAGTGAAAGAAATTGAACAATGCTTTCAGCGAATTGGACACATTGGGCCACAAGAGGCGCTTGAGGTGGAGAATGTCATACAAGTGAAAATAACACAGGCAAATTCGTACGTTAACCTACAACCTCCAACCCACTGACCCATAGATAATATTTCACAATCTTTATAGAAACTGTGACAGACTTGACGTCTTGCTTTTTAAAGTGCCACCATCGCAGCGACAAAGTTCAAAGCTGCGCATCGATCAGCTTAAATATGATTTACGACATTTGCAGACATCACTGCAACATGCAAGAGATCGTCGACAGCGGCGACAGCAAGAGCAAAGCGAGCGAGAACAATTACTAAATCATCGTTTCGCTGCCAATAGCAATGCACCAGCAGAGACATGTCTACAATTAGATTATGAGCTGCAGCATCATACACAGATGGGCAATGCTCATCGTGGTGTTGATGACATGATAGCATCAGGCAGTGGCATCTTGGATAGTCTCATATCACAGCGTATGACATTGGGTGGTGCACATAAACGTATTCAGGCTATTGGCAGTACATTGGGATTATCGAATCATACAATGAAATTAATTGAACGACGTTTGGTTGAAGATCGACGCATTTTTCTTGGCGGCTGTGTGATTACATTGTTCATCATTGGACTGATAATATATTATTTTTTGGTGCTGTAGTAAAACGAGCTTAAAATTAAATGTATTTTCTCTATTTATATATTTTCATATTCGTATTCCGTTGGCCTTGGAACAATATTTTAATCATCACTTTCTAAGGAAATGTTTCTACCGAAACGTTGATAAAGATACGCTTTAAGTACATCCATTTCGGCTTTAATGACCTTTGCCTTGGATTCAATGCTGGCTATCTCTTTGAGTGTCTGATCTTTGGTCTCAGCAAGCAATTCTTGTGTTTTACCCAATTTGTGAGAGATATAAACTTCACCAACTTGAAATGGAATATCTTCATCCTCATCGAAAAGTTCAATTTCTTCCAATGCTTCTTCAACACATTTTAAATCATTTTTCTTCATTTCCAATTCAATTTTTAATTCATCCATGCGTGCATTATGCTTGGCAAAACGATTAATACGCTGTTGATCTTCGAAAGAAATGTGAACATCGTCATGCTGCATGTGAATGTGGGGGAGGGGGGGAAAGTCACCCAAAAGGGGAAAAATTAGTCAGAATCAGCCAGGGGACAGCCGGACAAAGTGAGGTTACTTTGTGTTGCTACAATTGCCCCACTTATACTTACATTCTGAAATACTTTGTTTGTATTGCTTGCTACTTTTGCGGCCATTGCTATTGTATTTCTTTAAGTTTTTAATAAATAAATAATAATTTTTACAAACAGTTGGCGTTGATATTTAGGCAGCTAAATGACGACTAACGGCGTTGCCACTATGTTAACAGTACAGTTGAAAATATGGTAACACACTGTCTTTAGTTAACATTGTACTTTTAATCGATATACATCGTAAATTATTTTCGTGTCGACTATCGAAGCAATTCCCATTACTAATAGTCAAAACAGCAGGTGAGACGGGCGGACGTCATTTAGAGGTTTTCTAAATAAAGGCACAGAACTTTTTGATTTTCAAGGTAATTATCGAAAACATAATAAATGCTAAAAATTGGCAACATTATGTGTCTGGGATCTATAAATATGATCAATAATTGGCTGCCCAAAGTGTACTACACAATTAGACATTGTTGCAAAACGTTCACGCAGTGCAAAAAAAAAATTACATAACCTCTTTTGAGGCTAAGTGCTATAGAATGTTTATAATAACTATATGTGTTTTTATACAAATAATTGTTGGCTTCATTTGTGGTTTATAACACTATCAACGGTTTTGCCATCTATTTTAGCTTGAAACATGCGTCTAACCTCGATCCTGAACGGTGCCCATTTTGGCAACCTTGCCAAGGTTCATGGTATTGTCACCTACAAGTTGTCACCCTTTGAACAGCGAGCCTTTGCCGGTGCTATCAGTAAGGGATTGCCCAACATGATTCGCCGTTTCCGTTCCAACGTCTTCATTGTGACTCCACGTAAGTGTATTGATAATTTAATTACTCTTAGCAGTTTCATTAATGACTTCATTCTTTTGCTTTGTAGCCTTCATTCTGGGTTATCTGATCTATGATCTGACCGAACGTAAACATGCAGCGTTGCTGCGTAAGAATCCCGCTGATTATGCTAATGATGAATAAACGAACTCTTTTTACTGAGCCAAACGACATTAGCAACAAATTAGTGATGTTAAGTTAAATTAATAAAACTAGACCCACAGTTCAACTGCAGTGTTATTTATGTTCATTTTTAGCTACATGGAAAGTCAATTGTTAATATCCATCAACCTGCAAAATAAAAAAAAATATGAATGCTCTGCATAATGTTTGTATATATTTTATGATTTCAATTCAAACAGCTGTTGCTGCTGGCGCTGCCATATGTTTTAGATATCGTACTTATTGCCTGCCATGCATTTTACAACACTGCTACATTTATGGTCTTGTCAACACTGCTTGCCTCTCGCACAGCTGTTTATCGCCAAGAAAACAATAAGACGTGATTTTTTTTTTTAATACGTAAACGCGTTAACAAAGAATTCAAATCAATTTATTTATATATAGAAAATATAATTAATACAATTTAGTTTAATACATGGACTGCTGTGGAGGTGAAGTGCGCAGCGAAAGTATCTACAATATGCTGCAGGCTCTAGTCGATTCAAAAGTGATCAATGTACCGTTGTTTACTATCGCCGTGGGAATTTTCTTTGTCGTTTTGCTGATGAAAAACAATTTTCGCAGTTTTTCAGGCACATAAATGCAACTGAATTTAATTAATTTATAAATAAAGCAAAATGTAATGTACGCAATTTAGTTAAGCAAACCACATTAATATTAAATTCAATTTAAAAGCAAAATAGAAAACAAAAAAATAATTATAAATATTGTATTATTTCTTATTCTTATTAGAATTGAAGAGTGGGAGACACCTTGGCAATGACGTCAGACGCGCGCGCATACAAGCACACAGCACAACACACACACATAAACAGCATAGAACACACATAGAAAAATATTTGTGTAACAAAGCAAAAGATTTTTCAGGGTCAACATGTGTATGCTACACATGCATACATAGATATATATACATAGTATACATGTATATAGTATGATAATATGTACTATATAAAGCAAACATAATGCATACTAATTGTATTTGAAGGCTACAAACGAAAAAAGCAAGAAAAAAAACAATTCCCGAAATTGTCAAAAATAAAATATAAGAAAGAATTGATCTGAAATACATTTAAAATTTTGTATTTCATCATGAAAGAAACTCTGATTCATTTTACACATCCACAAAGAGCACACATTCCAATATAGAGACAGTGAGAGCAGGAGAGACAGAGAGAGAGATAAGATAATAATATTGAGTATCACTTGAAGATATTTTAATTGATTGTTATAATAATTATTATTATTATTATTATTTTTTTTTTTTTTTGCTTATTAATTTTGTTGCACATTCAGCAATTTCCTGCTGAACTTTTGCCCTAATTTTTTTTTTTAATACTTTTCTTATATAGCCAGCGGCACGCCTAATCAATATCAATTGGCTTTCAATTGTATGTTGCACGCACTTCCTGGTATTGTGTTGCATGCCAACATATTAGAATTCAATAGACATTGCAATAGACGATGACCCACCCTACGTTTTCCCGGTGCACTACTGCCTCTAGTAATATTTATGAGAATTATGCGCCGCTACGTGATATTTTGCACAATTTTTGCATTAGAATTTATACGAATGTAGAAAGAAAGAAAACTATTTTATAGTCCAAAGACCAAAACGTGACAAGTTTTAACAGAAAAATGAAAAAAAAAATAATGCAAAATATTCTAATAAATTTATAGCAATATATGTGATGCAATTTTTAAAACATTTCATAGAGAATTTAAAGTAAAAATTAATTTCATATATCTTTCCATGAATTAAAGGTACATTAAACTCTATATAAAAGAAAAGAAAAAAAAAAAAAACAAAGCAAAATTCTTGTCAATGAACTTGAGTGAAAAATTCTAGGAAAAATAAAATTGCTGAGCGAAGTTCCGATATGTTCCGATCGTACCACATTTTATGAAAGAAAACCCAAAGTGTTACATAAAATATAATTTTATTATTATTTTAATATAGCTTTTGGAAAGAATATTATACATATATATATATGTATATATATAGATATATGCTTATATGTATATATATATATAGATATGTATATATTATTTTTACAAACACAAGAATTTTTAAAAAAACATTTTTACAAACAAAACAATAAGCATTACGTCTTAATAATATGAATAGCGCTTAATTTTACATACATTATATAGAAAATTATTGATCACTTTCTATATGGATACTACATATTTTTTTTTTTTTTGTTTTTCTCCTCTATACTAATTACTAATTATAATTAATTAATTATTATTATTGAATTGAGTTTTTGAAAATTTATAATTTTTGTTGAGTTTCCTTTTAAATGCAGCATTCAGATAGGTAAATTTCATAATTGATTCATTTTTCTTTTTATCATTTTTTAAATCAATTATTGAAGATTCCCTAGCTGTATCACCACAACAATCAGTATTATCATTATCATCGTCATCATTATCAACATCATCAACATCGTCATCGTCATCAATATTATTTATAATAATTTTATTAGCTTTTCGTTTTGAAGCTTTGAATCGTTGTTGTTGCTGCTGCTTCTGCAGCTTCTGCTGCTGCTGCTGCTGCTGCTGTTGTTGCTGCTGTTGTTGCGGCTGTTGTTGCATTTGAATTTTTTTAACATCTGATTTTAATTTTGGTTTCTCCTCTGTACTACAATTTCCCCTCTGCTCCAAATTAGTAATTATATTTAAAAAATTCATATAGTGATCATTGAAACGTGCTATAGTTGTATCGCGTCGTTGCAATTTCGCCTTTAATATTTCAATATTTTTTTGAAGTTTAACTACTTGCTTAGCTCTGGTTGTAATACAATTCATATCATCGCGTACACTTTTTAATTTCTTTTCTAATACCTCAGCACTGACCTTAACATCGCCCATTTTTTGTTGATACGTTTGACGTGCCTGTCGGATTTGTTCCTCCAGATAATTGATATATAAATCACGATTTGGTGTACGTTGATTTGTTTGAAAACTTTCACAGCTAACACCGCCAGCGCATTCACGTAGATGAGGTTCATGTTTACGATATAATTCATCGCGATCATTTTTTACCAGATTTAATTCGTGACGTAACAATTTGATTTCTTTCTCCAAGCGCATTACTTTCGTCATATTTATCGCTATTTGCCTCTATATATCTATATATATCTTCTCTTTGTATATATATATAAATATATATATATATTTGTTTTTTTTTGAAGGAAATTTTGATTGCACTTCTTGGAAATTTTGGTCGTTTTTTCTATATATTTTTTTTTTTTTAATCCGAATCGAACTTGGAAATATTATTTAATAAATATATTGCATTCGTTAACGGAATGAAAAAACTAATTTTAATAAATGAAATAAATACGTTTGAATAATAATGCAAAGTTTTGTATACATATACTATGAATGTACAAAAATTCGCTTGCTAGAAAAAATTATTTGAATTTTTGAATAATCGAAATTTTGAGAAAAATATTTAAATATATGTTATTGAAATTTTCTAAATTTTGTTCAACTGAAACGTGAATTTTTATGTAAAATTTCAATTTTAGAAATATATTTTCAAATTTTTTTTTGAAAATATAGAATTATCTAAAATTTTAAAATAAATTTTTCAAAATTTTTTATAATATTGAAAAATATATATGTGCTGAGTTTTGCTTATTTTATTACAAAAAATTTGAAAAAATATATATTATTTTAATTTTTAAAATATTAAAAAATTAATATATATATTTTTTTCACAATTTTGCAAGTCAATTATGGCAGCACGTGTTGCATAAATGATAATCAACTTAAATGTTTATCAGCTTAAAAGTCATTAAGTCAGACAGCTTCCTAATAAAAAGAAAAAATACTCAAAAATACATGACATTCATTATTTACATTTTTTTTTTATTATTTTTGTTTTTTTTTTTGTGGGCTGGTAAGAAAAATGACTGCAATTTGAGCAGTTTTTCAATATCGTGAAATTTGCATCGCAGTGAGAACGTTGTATTTTTTTTTTTTTATTATTTTTTATTTTTTTTTTGGTATTGGGGCGTATTGGATTTAAATGCGTCACGCCTACTACTCTTCCATGGTGGCCCAGAGGGCGAAACGTCAATTTTCAAGCCCAAACACAAAACATACACAAATACAAGCAAAACATACTTACATGAGCAAATACACACACACACACATACATATATATTACACACTCTCTTACTCAAACTCACACACACATACACAAACAGAAACATTGTTGATCATGCGTTGTTTTGTTGCCAAAGCATAATTTGTATTTTTCGCCTCGAGATGCCGCACACTTGATAAGGGTTATCGATACGCGCGACTGTGCCCACAGTTACTTATTATAGAATCTTCTTCTTTGTCTTCATTCTCTTTATTTCTTCGTTGTTGTTGTTGCTGCTGCTGCTGCTGATTCTTTTGTAAGTTATGCGTATGTTGTAATTCATTTGCTGTGCTGCTTAATATTAACAGCAGGTATTGAAAAACATGAATGTGTGTGAGAGAGAGAGAGAGATAGATAGACAGTTGGTGAGAGGGATCCTCTCACGGCGAGTTTTGGCAATGAGTCAAAGCTTTTACATACAGAGCGTGAGTGTGTAAGCAAAGCTTTTTTGTAAGCTGCGCCTTCATAACAGAAGAGATAAAAGTAAAGCTTTAATTGCAGCTACTGGTAAATTTAAATAGAATTTTCATAGAAATATAAATTATTTATATTATTAATTACGCAGCAGCATATCAGCAGAGTCATTAATCATTCTAATATGCAAAAAAAAAAAAATCATAACAATAACAAAAACAACAGCAGCAGGAATATGAAACTGTTGTCGAGCCCTTTTGCAAGCTCAATGTCAAGGTCTAATATATGTATATATATATTTTTTTTCTTGTTGTTGTTGATTTCTCAATTTGACAAAGTTTTGTTCCCACTTGCGCAATTTGCATAAAATTCAAGGTCAAAGTCGCACAATAAAAATCCAGACATGATTTGTGGGTATATCAAAAATGAGTGCGAAAGTGTCTGTGTATATATATGTGTGTGTGTGATGTGTCTGTCTACTATTTTTTGCGAAAACTGTGTGGCAAAAAGTTTTAGTATTAGATACAAGAAAAAAAAAAATAAAAACTTAGAAATAAATTTATTAAATTTAAGCGACAGCAAAATTTAGTTAATTTAATAAAAATTAAATTTAATTAAAATCAAAGAAACACTTTTATTAATTGTATGAAAATTATATAATTTTGTACCAATGTGCCGAAAAACGATATCAAATGCGCAAAGCCAAACAATAAGCTCGCCGAAAAAGAAAAAAAGCAAAAAAAAGAAAATAAACAAAATAAAGGCGACCCAAAGAAAAAGGAATCAAAATAATAATAAAAGCAAAAACTTGACTAAACATCTAAAAAAGTTGTAGAAGCAGCGGCAGCAGCAGCAGATCAACAGCAAGAAGAGCGGCAGCGGCAGAGGTAAAGGCTGCTGCAGCCGCAGACAAAAAGCAGACAAGGCGCAAAACCCTAATGCCCAGACAAGCAGCGAGAGGGATGAGTACTTAGACGAAGAGAGCTTAAGTGAGTGAGAGAGGGAGAGATAACTTGAAGCTTGCGGCTGCGGCTGCGACTGCGACTGTGTAGACGTAATCTAGACGCCTTTTGTTTGCACACAGCGACGTATGATGAAGAAGCAGCAACACAAGAAGGGGAGAAAGAAAAACAAACACACGCATACATATATACACATATGCACACAGACATAGAGCAACATAATAAAGGGCAGCAGCGACAAGGCTGTTGATGTCTATAGACATAGACAGTAGCAGTAAGACAGAGTGAGAAAGAGACTCAAATACAATAAGCATGTGTGTGTGTGTGTGACTGAGATAGCAAGCTGGTCAAGTGAAATACTTAGAGAAATTTTTGTAGAGACTTTTGATTTACTTTTGATTGCATTTAATTTAAATTGCAGACCAGGCGACATAACTGTATATATGTATCTGTATAATTTAGTATAATATAATTCACATTCGATTGCATTTGATTTAATTCGATTGCCAGACGCCAAATACGCCCCGAAAAAAAATATATATATAAAATATTGCGCAACAAAATGTCGCCAAAAACTCGACTTTTGCTACCAGCTGCCAGCTACTCTTGCAGTTAATTTACGTTGCAGACACACAGAAAAATAGAAGAAAAAAAAAAAAAATTATTGATTGGTTTTCATTGGCTGCATAGACAGGTTGCAAAAATTCCCCCAAAAGTTTTCCTCTGAAAGTTGTTGTTCAACAAAAAGTTTTTCAACTAAAATAATTTTGATTAATTTAAGAGACGCATAAAATTGACTTAAGTTACGTTTTATATATGCGTACAGAATCAGTAAGAGTAACAGTAACAATAACAGTAACAACAACAACAAAAAAAAAAACAAAGACAAAAACAAAAAAAAATCAAATTCAGAATCAGAATTGAGAATTGAGAATTGGAATCCAATTCAGTTTCCAATTGGAGCATTAACCGTACATTAGGTTTGCTAATTTTGCACTTTTGACGACAATTTCGAATTCCAATTTTATACATCCGCTGTGCGAGACAATTGCAAATTTTACACACAAACATATGTAAACATATATATATATATATATATGTACATATATATATAGTATATATATTCAGTTTCAATTCAACTTCCAAAAAAAAAATAAAAAACAAACGAAGTTAAAGTCAAGAAAAAAAAAAAATAAGCAACATAACAAAGTTCGCGCTGCCAAAAACATAACTCAAAGCCAATGCAAACTTCAATTTCCGACAGGCCAAAAAACAAAAAAAAAAAAAAAAATGCCACTAAGAACTCGCCATGGACTCCAAGCACTCCCTGTGCATGCTTCCCTTCTTTTAGTTCTCCTCCTTCTGCCACCCCTCATCGCACACTTTGATGAGTTATTAAAAGTGCACAAGGAAATGCATACAAAAATAAAAATAAAAAACAAAGCAAAAGGCAAAGAAAGCAAAATAAAAAACAAACACAAAAAGTGTTTTGCGTTGTTGTTGTTGTTATGTTGCGCAGGCGCAGCAGCAGCAGCAGCAGTTTCAAACTTTAGCTTCAGTTTCAACATAAGCAACGCCCTCAACGGCAGCATCGCATCGCATTGCACAAAATGTTATTGACCCGCTCCACACAGTACTATGTGGGGATCCGTTAGTAAAGCTCCCTTAAATAACATGCGATTCATCTCCATCTTCATCTTCATCTTCAACCTTCATCTCCTTCCTCCTATTATCACAATTCTCAGTTTGCTCAGTTCTTGCTGTCGCTGTCGCTGTCGCCGGCTTCTGCCTTGGCCAAGGAATTCTTATTAAGATCAATCAGCTAAATGTCGGTTTTATGCTTAATGCTCATGATTCACACGCGCAACAAACAAAAAAAAAACAAAAACACAAAAATCGAAAATCTTTTCAAAACAAAGATGGAAAAATTCAACAGCAACAACAACAACAACAAACAAATATTCAATTCTCTTACGTTATTCGACAAATGTTGAACTTTGTATATCCTTGAAATATATTTCTGTTTTTTTGTTTTCTTTTTTTTTTGCACAAATTATTTTAAATAGTTTTTATGGCTTCTCGCGAAAAATTTATCAGTTATATCAATAAATTTATATATATATATTTTTTTTTTAAAAGAATTTCTTAAGAATTATTGGCAAATTGCTGGCAAGAAATGCTGATAAAAAAAATTATAAAAATATCTTTAAAGCTTTCATTAATTAATTTTATATTTTATTAATTTTTAAAAGTAAAAAAAAAAATATTATGCAAAAATAAAAAAAATATTTTTAAAGCTTAAAAAAATATAGAAATATTTTTAAAGTTTTCATTATTGATTTTATATTTTACTAATTTTTAAAATAAAAAAAAAATATTTCGAAAAAATTATAAAAATATATTTAAAGCTTTCATTAATTAATTTTATATTTTATTAATTTTTAAAATTTAAAAAAAAAAATATTATGCAAAAATAAAAAAAATATTTTTAAAGCTTATAAAAATATAGAAATATTTTTAAAGTTTTCATTATTGCTTTTATATTTTACTAATTTTTAAAATAAAAAAAAAAATATTTTACACTTGGAGTTTTTGATTTTTGTTTGTAATTATTAATTTTAAATATTTTAAAAATAATATAAATATTTTGAAAATTTTCATTTAATTTTAAGCAATTTTTAAGCTTAAATACAAAATATTATGGAATTTTAAATTGAAGTAATTTTCAATATTTTTCAATAAAAATATTTTTGCTGCTTAAGTTTGAGTAAATTTTAATTTTTTTTTCTTTCTATAATTTTGAAAATTTTTAATTATTTATTTTAAATAAATTGAAATAAATTGGAAAAATTTTAAAAATATTTTTGCTGCTTACATTTAGTGTAGCTTTTAACTTATTATTTTTATTATTTTATTTTATTTTTTGTTATTTTGAAATTTTTTTAATAATTCATTTGAAATAAATTTTTAAATGAAAAAAAATGTATAAATATTTTTTTTTTGAATTTTTTGTTACAAGCTGCTGCTGTAAGCTAAGCAACTTTTTATACTCTTATTGCATAAGCAAACGATGCGCAACAAACTGTTGCTGCTGCTGCTGTTGCTTGTTTCTTCTTTTTGTTTTTGTTTTGTTTTTTTTTGGCAATCCTTTTTATTTTTTACAAAGTTGTCGGCGCATTTTTATGCTGAGAAATTGAGTTTTTGCTTGCTTAATTAGTCATGGCAAAACGGGAGGAGTTACATTATATGATTTATATATACATATATGTATATCTATATGTATGTGTGTATGTCTGTTTGTGTGTGTGTGTGTGTATGTGTGTATTTAATGCATGTTGATGCAGCTATAGTCTAGCTATATATAAGTCTTATAAAACGACTTCGGCGGCCTTATCACAAGTGACACACATTGTAAGGAAGCTGATAAGCAGACTCTCTGCAATAGCAGCAGCAGCAGCAGTAACAACAGCAGCAGCAGTAGCAGCAGTAGTAGTAGCTTCTGTATTTTTCTATTCCTCTCACTGCTCTCTTTCTATATCTGCACTCTATCTACATCTGCTCTCTCTTTCTCTATCTCTGCATCCTCCCGCTGACCTATGTGTCTGCTCTTTTTCTCTCTACTCTTTCTCTTTTTATCTGCCGTCCTTCTCTCTCAGCCCTCTATCTTTCGTTCGTCTCAGTCCTTTTCCAGTCTGTCTTCTCTCTCTCTCTCTATATATATATATATATATATATATATTTTTCTCTATCTATTTCTTTCCCTTTTTTCTATGTAACTCTTTCTCTCTCTCTGCCCTTTCTCACTTCCCTCTCACTCTCTTTCTCACTCTAATATTTTTCCCTACTTCTTTCTTCCTTACACCTTCTCCTATGTCTCTCTCTTTCTCTCTTTTCCTAGCCTCTTCTTCTCTCTCTCTCTCTCTCTTCCTTTCATCTTCTACCTCTCTCTTTCTCTTCCTTGCTTTTATCTCTTTCCTTGCCCATCTTCAACTCTTGCTGCATCTCAAAATTTTAGCTTCTTCTTCTATCACTTCGTCACATTGCAAGTAAGTTGCTGTTGCATGCAACATTGCGCTCGCTCGTCACTGTTTTGTGATCAATTTGGTTACAAAAAAATTCAGTTTTTTTTTGTTGTTTTTTCTTTTGCTTCTTCTTATACATAAATATGTTGAAGTTTACATATCAAACAGAAACAAAAACCAAACTGTCAGATAAGCTACACGATATTGTCAATACAATGACAACAATAACAACAACAACAGCAACAACAACAGCAGCAGCAGCAACAACAACAAATTTTTGGAATTCTTTTTTTTTTAGTATTTGTTTGACGTTTGTTTACAAGCTAAAAAACAGTTACACAAACACACACAGCGACAGCGACAACTACAACTACAACTACAGTTACATGTATTGCAAGCAACAGATACAGTTGCTGATAGAGTGTGAGAAAGAGAAGGAGATAGTGATATTGGAAGAAAGAGTAGTAGGCTGAGCAAGTATTAGTGGTAGTGGCATGCAACTATATCTCTTGCCGTTTTCTTACTCATTCTCTCTCACTCTCTCTCCCACTCTCTCTATCCCACACTCTGTCTCCCTCACTCCTCAATATCTCTCCGTCACTCCTCAATCTCTCTCCATCATTCCTCAATATCTCTTCCTCACTCCCTGTTACTCCTTCTCCCACACTGCCTCACTTTCTCTACCTCACTCCTCACTTTCTCTATCTCACTCCTCACTTTCTCTCCACACACTCTCTCTCCCTCATTCACTCTCTCTCCCTCCCTCTCTCTCCCTATCTCCCTCATTCTATCTCCCTCAATCTTTCTCTCACTCTCTCTTTCTCCTTCTCACAGTCTTTTTCCATCTTCCACACTATTTCTTTCTCTTTCTTTCCCCCTCGATCACCAACTCCCTCACTTTCGCTATCTTCCTCACTCTCTGTCTTTCCCTCACACTCTCTCGCCTCTCTACTTTTCCACTCCCTCTCTTACTCCTAATCCCTCACTGACTCTCCCCTCGACTCTTGCTTTCACTCTCTTACTCACTCCTCTACTCCCTCACTCTTTCACTCCCTCACTCCTTCACTCCCAGACTCCTTCACTCCCTCACTTCTTCCACTCCCACTACCACTCCTTTCCTTCTCTCTATCTCTCTCGCTTATTCTATTGTTTCTTTTTTTTTTATGCTGCATTTTAATCAAATTCCAATATATAAATATAGTTCGAGCTCATCAATTATTATCAGTTTCATTTCATTTTTTTATGTGTGCTTTTCTTCTTCTTCTTCTTTTTATTGTTGTTATTGTTATTGTTATTGTTTTTACTACAAATAATTGTTACAAAAGTTCAATGTACACTTCGAGGTGAATGTATTCCAAAGGCATTCGCAATCATGTTTAACTCGTTTACGTCGCTGACATGTCACGTAATTAACAACTAATTCGCCTAGTTTTATATTATATATTATATAAGATATATATACGATATATATATACGATATATATATGTAGATATCTGTGCTATTCGTGTTTACATTCAATCGATTTTCATCGTTCATTAAATGCATTGAAATATACGCAAAATGCACTCAATATTAACTATACGGCTGTCTGTACGTCTGTCTGTCTGTCGGTCTATCTGCTTGCCTGCTGGTCGGCCTTGCGCTCAATATTGTAATTGATATACGAGTGCTTACTGTACATACACATACATGCACATTCAACATTTGCTGCTATGCTAAAAAAAAAAAAAAAAAATTAAAAAAAAATAAAAAATAAAAATTAATTTATTTATGACCAATGAAAAGATTCTTCAAATTATTATTATTATTAATTTATTTTTTTTTCATTTAAAATCCAATAAGAAAAATTCTTGTACTTTGATTGCTATCTCTTTCTTTGAGATTTGCTGCCTGCCTTATAATTATTGAAATTTAGATTAATGTGCTTTAATTTATCAAAATATTTGCTTGCATGTCTTCATTAAAAGCTCATCAGGCTACTGGATTTAAAAGCTTGCAAAATGACGTCAGTTATGCAGCGCAGCGCAGCCTTTAGATGTTTCACTGTATATTTTTACCCAGTATCAGTATATAAGTATTTACATATTTAACATACATATATATATATATAATGTTAACCCAATTAGGATAAATAATAATGTCTGCGAAGTAAAACAGCTGTCAAAATGGGACACATATAGATAGGCAGATAATATCAACGTATAAAAAAAAAAATTTGTTACTCAAAGAACTTCGTATATGTATATGCTTAGCAGAGTGAAGAGAGCTTCGAATACTTCTTCTGTTTTGTCGCACCCACAATTACAATATAACAGCGCTGCGAAAGCTTTAACAGACACTTAACAGCAGCAGCAGTAACAGTAGCAGTAGCAATAGCAGTGACAGCGACTGAGGCAGCGACAGCGGCAGCAGCTGTTAAGCTTTGACAACAACAAGCCAAACAGTCAAATGCAAAAAGCAAAAAAAATATATATATATATATATACATATGTATAAAAGAGCGTCAAGAGCTCCAATTGCTCTGTCGCTGTCGGCGTTTTTTTTTGTTGTTGTTGTTGTCGCAGCTGACAAACCAACGACTGACGACGTCGACTGCAACAGTAACGACAGCGGTGGCAGTAGCAGCAGCAACAGCAGCAGCTGTTGGGGCCAAATGAAAAAGTTTTTGTGCTGTCGACTAATTCAGTTTGGACTTGCCTTTGACCGCGTGCGGACGGCGACGCCAGCGAGTTGTTGTTTTTTGGTCGGCTTGTACTGACATTCTGTGCATGTTTCTCTCTCTCTATCTCTCTCTCTCTGTAGTGTGTGTGTATGTGTGCCTTGCCAGCCTGTATGTATATGTGTGCTGTGCGTGTGTATCTTCCCTACGTTATTTCGTCTGTGTATGCGGGCGCCATTGAGTGGCTGCATGTGTGTTTCTCTCTCTCCCTCTCTCTGTGTGTGTGTGTGCGTTGGGGGTGGGGAAGGGGGATAGCAGCAGTAGCAGCAGCAGCAGCAAGAGCAGCGGTAATATGTACACTTGGTGTGTTTTTATTTATATGCGCGCCGTTGCGGCTTCGTCTGTGCTGTGCTGTGCGCTCTGCGCTTTACGCTCACAGTACTCAGTGCTCTGTGCTCTGCGCTGTTTTGTATATTTTTGTTTGTGCGTTTTGTATATCTCTGCTGTATATCTGCTATATCTTTATACTAAATATTTTCGTTATGTTTTTTTTGTTTGTTTGCTTGTGTGTCGCTCATCGAAACAAAAAAAAAACAACAACAACAATGTAGGTCGTGCATATTTATTATATGCAAATAAAACAAAATAAAAAAAAAAATAAAAACATGCACACACACAAACATACACGCGCGCGCACAACAAAGAGTTAGTAAAAAAAAAAAAAAACAAAAACAAAAACAAATGAAACACACATGTTACTAAAAGTTACTACGTTTTTATACGTACGGACCTCGCCTACTACTATTTTATGACAGCGAAATACGAAAACAAACAGAGACACACACACACATACACATGCACACACGCACGCACATGTATACGCACTCAGTGCCTACGCTTGCGATAACAGCAATAGCAACGGCAACGGCAACAGCGACAGCGCTGCCGCCACCACCCCCTCAGGCAGCAAAAGAGAGCAATGAAAAAGACAACAGACGAAAAACACAACAACAGCAACAACAACAACAATAAAAACAAAAATATTCACTCTCGCTGCGCTGCTCACACAGTTCGGCCGGTTCAACGATGCGCTCTCGCTGCCAGCGGTAACATCGACAGCGACATCGGCAGAGGCAGCGACTATTTGGCAGAGTTCTAATTGCGTGCGCTGCGCTGTTGTGCCGTTGACAGCGACGCGACGCAACGTGACGCGACGCGAAGTGAAGCGATGTGACGTGACGGCAACGTTGACGCTGCCTGTTATCTGTTGTTGGACTGTCGTTGGACGATCGTTTGTGTGTGTATATCTTAAAGATACACCAACACTAATACATAATAACAACAACAACAACAACAACAACAATAAAGAGACAGACAGGCAAGCAAGCAGCGGCAGCGCGCCGCCGCATATATGTATATATATTCGTGTGTATCTTCTTGTTGTCTGTCGTATAAATTGAGCCGCACTTTGCTTATTCTCGAGTTTTTGCCGCTCAGTCGTCGTCGTTGTAACTGCACGCGCTGCGCTGCGAACGCGTCGCGTTTTATTTTTCAATACATTTCATTATTTGCTTCCCTTCTACAACAACCAAAAAAAAAAATAAAAATAAAAATACTTTTGGAAAAAAACAAAAACACATACAACATTTTATCTGTAATAAAATAAAGATCGGCGACCCAATTCTTAAATCTCCAAAAAAATAAAAAACAATAATAACAACAGTTAATTTTTTATTGTATCTGAAAGATACAAGTGCAACACACACACACAAACGAAAGAAAAAAAAAACACACACAGACAACATTTTTTTTAAAGCGAAACAAAACAAAAAAAAAAAAAATTGTTCTATTTTTATACAACGGAAAATAAAAGAAAAAAAAAATAAAATAAAATAACAAAAAAAAAAAACACAAAATACTTTGTGCAGAGCGTAGAACTGAGAGTTTCCTCCACACACTCAAAGACGCACACACACACACACACACACATACACACGTACACAGAGCTAGATGAATGGGAAAACAACAAAAAACAAAAGTTGAAATAAAATTTTGAAAATATATTTTAAAAAAAATTTCTACGGGGCAAAAAAATAAAAAAAAACCCAAAAAATATTCAAATGCAATTTTCATTTTTTGTGTTTTTCAAGTGAAGCAACAACAACAACAACAGCAAACGAAACGAAAATTGTTTTTTGTGAAATTCTCTGCGTGATTTTTGTCTATGATTTTTCTCTGTGCTTTTTTTTTCTTGCGTTTTTTAACATAATTTTTTCATTTTTGTATTTTTATTCTTTTTGCTTCAATTTGTGTGCAATTATTAAATAAATTTTATAATCAACAATAACAAATTAAATTGTGTAAATTAATATATAAAAACAACAACAACAACGACAAAACAGCAGCAGCAGAGCGTTGAAAATAAAAAAAAAAATTATACAAAAAAAAAAAAACGAGACACAGCTCTATACAGAGAAACAGTGTAAAAGAGAGAGAGAGAGAGCGAGAGAGAGAGAGTGAGAAAGTGCAAGCAAGTGAAAGAGAGAGCGCAAGCGACAAAAAGTGTGCGAGAGAGCGAGAGCTAGTGTGCGATAGAGTGAGAGGCAGCAAAAATTACACGCATAAATTGCGTAGCGCTAAAGAAATAATAAAAAAAAGTTCTGAATGAAAAAGTCAAAGGCATACGGGCGATAAAGATGTAAGTACAGCAATATAAACTATACAAATACATATATATATATATATATATATATTGATATCACGCTTTTAATTGTAACGCATTAACATATGGCGGAAAAATATTTTTTTTATTTATGTTTTTTTTGTCAGCATTTTTTTTTGGCGCAAATTTGTTTTTTTTTATATTTTTTTAAATTATTTTTTTAAGCTTTGCTTAAGAAAATGTAGTTGTATTTTTTTTTATATATTATATTAAAATTGACATGTTATAACATGTTTAGCGGCAGCCAGCTTTCGTTTTTCAACTTGAGAATCTTTTTTTTTTCTCGTTGTTGTTGTTTTTATTGTTTCACATGAAGATTCTTGTGGGAAATTTTGGTTTTTTATTTTTTGGGGGGAATTGAAGCCGCTTGCGGCGCCAGAGAAAGTGAAACATGTAATTTTTGACTCTCGATGCGTATGTGTGTGTGCGTGTTTGTGTGTGTGTTGATCATGCTGACGGCGTCGGCCTATAACACAAATTATACGCCGTATTATTGAGTGAAATCGTAATGAGTTAAGAAATTTCTTAAATGCGCATAGCTGTCCCTTTGGCAGAGAGACAGACGAGCAGATGGACAGAGGCTGAAAGATAGATGAGCAATGCGGTAAAGTGAGAGAATGAGTGGCAGACAGAAAGAGAGAGAGAGAGAGAGAGTGACAGAGAGAGAGATGCAGAGAAAGACAGTGAGACAGGCAGAACGGCAGACAGATGGAGAGTCGCATAGTCTCGGAGACGCATAGGCAGTCAGAGAGACAGAGAGAAAGGCAGACAGACAGAGAGACAGATAGAGAGACGCACAAACAGACAGACAGGCAGAAAGACAGGCAGACAGACAAAGAGACAGACAGCCAGGCAGACAGACAGAGAGACACAGAGACAGAGACAGAGAGAGATTGATAGTTGCAGTGACAGACAAAGAGACAGAGAGACGCATTGAGAGGGAGACAGAGAGACGCACAGACAGACAGAAAGGCCAGACAGACAGAGAGACAGACAGCGAGGCAGACAAAGAGACAAACAGAGAGACAGACAGCAAGGCAGATAGACAGCACAGACAGACGCATACAGTGCAAAATAATGATAAGAAAATAAATATAAAAAAAAATAAAAATAAAAATACAGAAAACGAAAATCGAAATTGAAAAGAAAAAAGCAACAGAACAACATGAAATACATTTCGTTTTCGTTTTTCTTTTACTGCTGCGACTGCTGCTGTTGCTGCGACTGCGACTGCTGCTTCTTCTTGTTGTTGCCTCATTTTTGTGTAATTACATGCCGGGCGTGCAGGCTAAGAAGCAACAACAACAGCAACAGCAGCAGCACTTAAAGGAGAAGAAGAAAACAAAAATGTAAAGGCAAAAAATAAATACGCACAGATAAAGATACAGATACAGCGCCACGCAGTGCAGTAAAAGATGCAGAATGCAATAAAAAAAAAATATATATATATATATATATATATATATATATAAAGTGCAAATATATCTGCGATATATAAAATTGAGCAGCCCAAAAAAAAAAGCGCAAAAAAAAAATCAATAAATTTGCGTTTAATTAATGTAAATATTTAATGCTCGACAATTGTTTAGCTGAATTTCACTTTTTAAGTAGTTGCAGCAGCAGCAGCAGCAGCAACAAATGAAAAGAAAGCCAAGAAAAAAATATAAATTAAAATCTCCTTTATTTTTTCTTCTTCTTCTTCTTCTTCTTGATTCTTTTGCCCAAAAAAAGATTTCACAGTGTAAATATGACCCAGATCTCTAAAAGAAAACATTAACATAAATCAGTTGAAAAACATTTTACGACACAGATAAACACTTTAATTGAACTGCTAATTGTATGTTATATAGTATATATATATATACCTATATATATATATACACCTATATATATATAGTATATACTATATATGATAAATATTCTCTATATATATTTATAACTTGCTTTTTGTTTCCAGTGAAAGTAAATTGCCTGCAACAAAGTTTTTAATTCATTTAAAAAATTATTTTATTTTTTTTTTGAGATTTTATTAAAAATATTTATTTACAATATTTATATAAATTTACTAAGCGTTCGAAGCATGCCTTAAAAATTTTAAATTTATTTTTTTTTTTAAAGATTGAAACAAGTTTTTACAGTTTATATTTTAATGTATTTTTTTTTTTAAATGTTTTAAATAATTTAAAAACATTTTTGGTAAATTTAAAAAAAAAATTCTGTTAACTTTAAATTAATTAATAGGCTAAAAAAAAATTTTTTTTTTAAATAAAAAATTTTAATAAAATTTAAAATAATTGTTTTTAATAGTTTAAATTAATTTTTTTTTAAATAATTTTCATAAAATTTATTTATTTTACAATTTGAAGAATAAATTAAATTTTTTTTTTATTAAATAATTTTCCTTAAATTTACTGTAAATTTTTATTTATCAATATTTATTTTACAATTTCAAGAAATTTTCAACTGTTTTAATTGCCATAAAAAAATTGTAAATCATCAAGAAATAGTTTTTTTTTTTACAAATTTTTCAAAATAAAAAAGAAATACAAACATTACAATTAAATATAATATAATTATTGAAATAATTCTTGATCATAATTTGCTGAAATAAAAAAAAAAAACAAATTAAAAACATTTTAAAAATTAAATTAAATTTCACAGAAATACTTTTAATAGTTGAAATTATTTTTTAAAATAATTTTTCTAAAATTTACTGCAACTATTTATTTACCAATATTTATATTACAATTTCAAAAATAAATTAAATTTTTTTTTTAAATAATTTTCCTAAAATTTGCTGAATTTTTTTGTTTATCAAATTTATTTTTCAAGAATTTTTTCAAATATTTTAATTATCATAAAAAAAATTGTAAATCATCAAGAAATAAATTTTTGAAAGTTTTTAAATAATTTAAAAAATATTTTAAAAATTTGTAACAACTTTTCAAGCGACTTTAAATTATTTTAAATTTAATTTCAATTCAAAATTTTTTTAAATATATAAATTAAATTTATTGTAATTATTGAAATAATTCTTCATAATAATTTGCTTAGATTAAAAAATATTAATAAACGAAATTAGAAAATTTTGAAAATTTAAATTAAATTTAAAATAATTGTTTATAAATTTTTAAATATTTTTTATTTTTGTTAATTTTTTTTGCTTAAAATTAACTGAAACTTTTCAAGCGCTCAAAATTAATTTTTGCTGTTGCTTTTGTTGCTGTTGTTGTTGCTCTTTGTTTTTTTTTTTGTTATTGTTAAGATTCACAATGCGAGCGACTGAAGAATTCCACCTGTAATAAAGTCGCAGAAAGCAAGAAGTAGAAGACGAAGAAGAAGAAGAAGAAGAACGAAAGAAGCAAGCAAATTCACAGGCAACAAACACGAAACAAGAATCAAAAGCTGCGCGAGACAGACAGACAGACAGACAGACTGTGAGACAGAGAACAGAGCAGAGAAAGACTTGAAGACTTGAAGACAGCGGGCAAAGTGAACCGCCACAGAACCCGAAATCAAAAGCAACAAGAACAACAACAACAACAAAAAGAGCTGCAAAAAATAAAAAAAATAAAGGAAAAAAAAAACCAGATTTACTACTAATTTAAATTCTTGGCATACAAAAATTCAACAAAAACAACAACAACAGCAAGAAGAAGCAGATGAAGAGTGAGCAAGACAAAGAGAGAGAGTGAGAGAGAGAGAGAGAAAAAAAGTAAGAACAACAAAAAATTTAAATGAAGTTTGGAAACGCAGCGAAAATGTTTTTTTTTTTTATTGGCAAAATATTGACTGCTCATTGTCTTTCTAGGCTTTTAGCGCTATCTCTTTTACACCATTATATGCTGTCTCTTTTGCACACAGTGTTTCTCTGTTACTTTGTCTCTTTCACTTTTTTTCTATCTCTCTCTCTCTCGCTCGCTCGCTTGTTCTTTTTCTTTTCTAAATTTGTGCGTGACAAACGCTGCGAATTTCCGGCGCTTGCTGCTTGCTGATAGATTGACATCTGCCAAAATACATACATATATATCATATAGAATCGAGAAAGATATATGCTTTAAATAATTTTTTTTTCGCCAATTTTTTTTTAAATATTTTTTTTGCTATTTTTCAAAAATTTTTTTTTTCAAATTTTTTTTCAATTTTTTTTTTTTTGTATTTTGTTTTTTTTTTTGGCTAGACGCAAAAATTTAGTCATTAATTTACAAATAGTTTTGCGCATTGAGCGCTGCTTAATATGGCTTAAACAAGCACGTGCATGTCTGTAGTCTCTCTCTCTCTCTCTCTATGTCTATCTCTGTCACTCTACATATTACTCTCTTCAACCTGCTGCTATTAACTGTTTGGCAATGATCAGCGAAAAAATCAAAATCAAACAAATTAAATTTTTTTTTTTGACTTTGTTGTTGTTGTTGTTATCGTGCTATTATGTTAATTTGTGAACAACAACAACAACAACAACAATAAGAAGAAGATGAAAAAAATAATAAAAAATAAAAAAAAAATAATAATAATAATAATAATAATAAAATGAAGCTCAAACATTAATTATGCATATTATTATTTAAAGCATATCAAAAGCCACGCTGCGGGCTATGACCAAATTTTATTTATCATTGTATTTGTTCAATCTTTGTCTATATATACGATATACGATATACGATATATATGCAAGATATATGCGA
>JBAMBR010003066.1:0-12500 GCA_037044475.1 Zaprionus obscuricornis | reverse complement strand
CGCGATTAAAAAATTTTTGTAGCGCTGATAGAAAACTCTATAAAAAAAAATAAATAAAATTGTGCGTGTGTCGCTAAGATACGCACAATATACGCATAGATTGTGGGCGCCTACAAAAAATCGAAAAGAAAAAAAAAAAAAAAATTAGTCTACAATATTTTGATTTCTTTTTGTGTGTCAATGAACTTTGTTGAACTAAATTCTCTAGTTTTTTTTTTAATGATTTTCGTTTTATTTCTATTTAATTTTCATTCTTATTTTTTTTTTTTTTGTTTGCCGGTTTGCGTGCGTTATCTGAGATTATTTTTCGTTGCGTAGGCTGAAAGAAAAGAAAAGTTATGAACAACAAAAAAAAAAAAAAATTGATAATGAAGAGTTTTTTTTTTTATTTTGTTGGAAGAATCAGGTCAAAACGCGATTAGCAGCTAGAAAGAGAAAGCGATATAAGGATTATTAGCTATCAGCTTAAAAGAGAGACAATTATACTGAGATTTATTTAATATATATATATATATATATATATATATTATAACTGATAAGCAATATTACCTATAAAATGACAACGTAACGCTGCTAGCAAATTTAGTTGGAAATTTTTCAATCAATGTTAAAGATGTTGTTCCCGAAGCTATACATTTGCCTGCTGCTCATCTGTTGCCTGTTTGCTGCGAATGCATATCCGCAAATTGGAGAACCATTGCCAGAATCCAAGCTCCTGCTCCGACAGGCACGTTCTCCTGTTCCAGATGGTGGTAAAACAACAGTTGAAGTCAAAGTTGTAGTCCGCAATAGACGTTCTCCTCAAAATACAATTGTTCAAGGCGATGAGATGCCAATTATGCGACGCAAGAAATTACTTTATCAAATTTAAATACAATTTTTATAATGGAATTGGAGCTACTCTTTAACTATAAATAATTATCTATATAACTTGTACAACTTTTGCATTTATAAAAAAAAAATAAAAAAAAAAAAAATATTATTTGAAATTATTTTAAGAGTTTTTATTCTTTCAATGTCCCTGGAGATTATTATAACTTTAGGTTGAGCATCCGTCCTGTACATCTGTACACTGTAAACACGCCTATATCATGGCAGGCAACAGTCTTTTATATATACATATATTATATATATATTATATACTATATTTTATATACTTTATACGTATCAATTTTTTTTTTGCTGGTATATGTAACAGCATATTTCATTTGTTTATGTCAAAAGTTCAGCCCAGTCATCTGTTAGATCAGATAAGAATCTTTAAGATTCATATTTTTATTTTTCTTAGTATTTTTTTATATTATATATTTTTATACAATTTACTGATAAGACGCAGCATAGCGGGGATTCACGAGCTGTTTCGCTTAAAAGGTTTCCCCCTTGCAAGTTAATCTCTTTGTCAATAACATAAGATACGTAGATTCCCCTAAAGTGAATCCCAATTGTTCTCAGATTTGACTATAAAAACTGCTGCTGCAGCAACGAAGCAACACAGTTGAATTTCAATTAATCAAAGTGAAAGATGTCTTTAAAAATTTCTTACATTATTGTTATACTCGCCTGCTATTTGGCAATAGCTGCAGCACGCGGTATTCCTGATGCAAAGCCAAGTTTGCCAGATTCACGTATATTGGAACGTCATGTACGTTCACCGGAACCACAACATGGTTCAGTAGTTTTGGAAGGCAGCAAAACTGAGGCAGGACGTCAGGCAAGCTTACAATACAATCACAATTTGTATACATTCAAGGATGGACGTGGCAGTATTGATGCATACGCCAAGGGTGAAAGAAATTGGGATCGCAATTATAGTAATTTTGAAGGTGGCATTCAAGGCAAAATACGATTCTAAGGCGATATAATGGAGTATTATGTGCGACAGTGAAAAAAAAATATAAAATAAATTATAAATTAAAAAAGAGTTTAAGTGTTTCTATTTTTATACCGTGATATAATCGTGATTAATAACTTTGTTTACATTTGCTGCAACAGTGTGGCAACGCTGTAAAGGCAAAAATCATTTATCGATCACAGGCTTGGCAGCATGTAATTGCCAAAAATGTATTTCATATAAATTTGAAATGTTCTTCTTATATTGCTGCCGGTCTATGTAGACAAGTGTAACAGTAGCTGCATTTACAGTATTGATATATGCCTGCGTATGTGTGTGTGTGTGTTTGTTTGAGACATGTCAATAAAATGCAGTGGCTATTTACTTAAGAGTAGTTGCCAACAGCAACAAATACAAGGCGACAAACACACACACACACATACACAAAGGGAAGCTACACAACAAACACGCAAGAAATATTAAAAGTTACTTGCAACAAGTCGATTTTCTTATACGCTTACAACTGCACTGCGTACAAGGCTTTACTTTGACATTTGAGCAATCTGGCAGCACTGCTTATTACTTACAGCTGTTTACAGCATTAAGTTGGCTGCGCTTAAACATTTTTGTTTATTGCTGCAGAAATTGTTCAAGGAACAAGAAAATAAATTTGTTACCAATTAAATGTATTAGCTAATAAACATAAATAATTGTTAGCATATACTAAGTTTACGCAGAAGTACTAAAAGTCATGAGTAGTCGTTTGTCGAGTTCAATGCACTCTGCCAACTGTCGCTGTCAGCGTTGTGTAACCAATAAAAAATTGATTCTGTTGCGTGTGCGGGCGTCGGCAGAGGATCGAGGAGCTGTAGGAGACAGTGAAAAAAGAATGAGCGAAAGAGAGAGAGGTGAAAAAGGGGTCGTCTGCTTGTACTCTATAAGAAATTCAGCAGTGATGGCAGCGACAGCAGTGAAGTTGCCTTGCAGCAGTTTGGGGTTGCATTTTTATGCATTCGCTTTTATCGCCAGTTTCTATCTCGCTCTCGCTCTCACTATGTGCAGTATGAACTTATCTACAAGCAAGAAGAAGCAGCATTCTACATACATATATGTAGAGTGTATGCGTGTGAAAGAGCGAGAGAGAGAGTGAGTGTGTTTGTCTGCCATTTGATTGCATGACTAACTGTAATTACTTTCGCTTTCCGTTTGCTCAGCTGGCAAATCAATAAAAATACTACAGAAAAAAAAAATAAATATAAAAATAAAAGCAAGAACTCATTGAAGAATGCGCTAAGCTACAAAAAAAATGAATTAATTGCTTGACCCTCTGCTGCCCCTACTCAAATTTTTTCTTTTCTTTTTTCTATGAAAATTCTGTTTATTATTAATTTTTTGTTTCTTCTTTTTTTTTTGGGAAAGCGCAAAAGTTGTATGATGAGGGTTGCCGTAGTAGTGGAAGGTGGGCGAGGGGGAGATGGAAGGCAGGGGAAATTTTGAATGTATTAAACCCACGAAAAAGAGTCAGCGTCAGCTGCATAGAAAATGACTTTCCATTTTCATTTAACAATAAGCAATCAATTGCAAGCGCTGCAACAACAACAACAGCAACAACAAAGTTCAAAGCAAAGCTAACGATCTATTAGAAGAAAGTAAAAACAACTAACGAAACACAATGAAAAGACAAAAGCGGCGCCTCCTACACAGCGACGGCGGCCAAGGCAGCTGTCAGCTGATGCCAATCAGACAAAGAGTGAAAGAGCGAGTGAGAAAGATAATGTAAGAGAGCTGCCTGAAGTGTATGTGTCTGGGAGTGAGAAAGAGAGAGAGAATGCAAGAGATGTTGTGTCTATAGTATGTATGTGGGAGGGAGAGAGAGTGAGATGTAGATGCAGATGCAGATGGAGGGAGTTGGATGCGAATGAGCAAATGGGAAAATCCGTGTATACAACGTTAACGTTAACTGGTTTTCATTTTCGGCTTGGAAAAACCGCACATTTGGCATTGGCAACGCTCGTTGCCATTTTTAGTTGGCAACATAAAAAAAAACAAAAAAAAAAAAGGCGACTGCATCATAATGAAAGTGAAATGCATTGCGCAGATGGCAAAGCCGATGGCAGTTAACAAATATATATAGACACATATATAGAGAAAGAGTGAGAGAGAGAGGTAGAGTGATAGACACACACACACACAGATACTACACAATGTATGTAAGTCAAGTGCAGTTGCTCGTTTTGTTGCAACATGAAGTGCTTTTGTGCTTTGTGGCATAGACAAGTGGCAAGTGGCAAGTGGCATTGCAAGCTGCAATTCAGTTTTTTTGTTTTATATATATATATGGCATGAAACTTGCGTGGAATGCGCTGGCGCAGGCGCGTCATCACTACTTGCTACTTGCCACTTGCCAGTTGTGGCATGCGACATACAAACGCCTTCGCGTTGACTTACAACTGCAATACCATATTTGGCCATTTGGCAGTTTAATTGGCAAGAAAAGCGTTGCAAACAATATTTGCATACATTTTGATGAATTATGTCAACGTTACTTACACACACACACAAACACACACACATACATATATACATACTTATGCATTTGTATATGTTTGTGCATGTCAATGTCAGCTCAGCAGAAATGAAGGCCGACGTCGCTGTCGCTGCCTTTGCGGCTGCTGCTGCTGCAGTTTTCTCTCTCTTCACTTGAAGTTTTATCTGCTGCCGCTGCTGCTGCATCTTATACACCACAGACAATAAGATATGCAGACACACACACACACATACACATATGTACATATATATGTGTCTGCACTTGTGTGTAAATGAATCTCTGTGTGTTATTGGTTCAATAACATGGCCGCAACTTGACATTGAGACAGACGCTGCTTGCGCTGCTACTTCTGCCGCTGCTGCTGCTGCTTCAGCTGCGTGCGCATTGTGCATTGTGGTAGGGCCAAAGTCGATAAAGTTCGTTCGTTCGTTTCGTTTCGTTTTGTGCAATGAAAGAAAAGTCTTTGACTTTGATCAACTTTATAAATTCTTTTCTTACATACATTTATGCATGCATACAGCGCATATTTCTATATTTAGGCACATTTAATTAGCAAAAATAAAATTTATTATTTCTATGATTAGCTGGCAACGCTGCCTAGCTTGTCGCCTACAAATTTATCGATAACTGTCACAATTGTTATCCTTTATTTACAAATCCAATTAGCAAAAATCAAATTTTTTATTTTTATGACTAGCTGGCAACGCCGCCTAGCTTGCTGCCTACAAATTTATCGATAACTGTCACAATTTAATATCCTGTAGCTGTAAATCCAATTAGCAAAACGTCAAACTGTCTATTTCTATGACTAGGTGGCAACGCCAAATGAAGCTAACATTGCTTTGCTAGCTACACAGACTGTAATTTATCGATAACTGTCACAATTATCAAAATTTGTGTTGTCAAATTCAAAAACAAAATAAAAACGTTTGCATTTCTCTTTGTACTTGATGTTTGTTTTGTTGTTTTTGTTTTTTATGTTATTATTTTTTTTTGCAACTCAATTTGATCAAGTCACAATAAATTAACCTCTATTTGTAAGTCAAATGAATAATGTGAATAACTAAAGCAACAACAACAACAAAGACAACAACAACAACAACAAAGAGAACAACAACAACAATGCAAACATAAATTCACTTCTTTTACTTGAACATTTTTGTCGGTTACATTTCACTGATTTTGAAAGTGAACGTGTGTTGCAGGCGGAATCGGAATCACGACTCTCGTTAGACAGATAGACATATAGACAGACATGCTATACAGCTGCACAGTGGGGCAAATGTAATTGAAATTGACACAATATTTTGCACACAATGTTGTTGCTGTTGCTGCTGTAGTTGTCGCGTGTCTGATAAGAAGTTGCATGCGATTAGTAAAACGCAACGGCAGTATGCGAATTTTGCAGTAGACTGAAAAAACCAGCTAAAAAAAAAAAAAAACAAGTTGCAACTTGACCCACGTTGCACGTTGTTGTTGTTGTTGTTGTTACTGCAGCGACAGCGGCGTGGGTGAAATCCAAGAGATACATAAATTTTTTTTTATTTTTTTGGCATCGTGTTTTTGCTGCTGCTGTTTTTACTTTTCCAACGCGCCAACAAATGATTTATAATGTATTTTTTTTATATTAAACTATACCCTGTAATATGTTGCAGATGAAGGGTATTATAAATTTTTATATACCATTTTTTTTTAGAATTTTTGCTTTTTCTTAATATTTTAAATATTTTTTTTAATTTCAACTACTGCAATTTTTTTTGCAGGGTATTTACAAGTCATGATTGCTAACTGCTGCAAGCAGCTTTACATATTTTATTTTTATTATTTTTTTTTTGGAATTATATTTTTATTTATTTTTTTTGATTTTTGTTTTTTTTTTTTGGGGCGCAGATACAGATACAATTTGGCTTTGGCTTGCATATCTCTTGCGTTACATATTTGTAGCGTCTGCGGCCGGATAGACAACGACAACGACAGCGACAGCAAAAAAACAACGGCGGCGACGTCGCGACGTCCGCTCATAGCTGCGTAGGCAGCTGCATCAGGTTGACCCAGTTTTCGCTTTTCATAGTCTTCAACGTCTACGTCTGCAGCTCCTCCAGCTGCGTCTGCATCTCTCTTTATCTCTATCTCTCTCTTTGTCTTGCTGCCTTTTATTTTTATAATTTTTTTTTTTGTTGTTGTTTGATTTTTGTGAAAATTATATGAAATGCAATTTTAAGTAGACTTGTTTTTATGTTAATAGCATTTCTAGCTGCATTTGCAACGTGCTACATTGTGGCATGCCACACACATACATACATATGTGCGTCACTTATTCAATTGAAAATTCTACGTAATTCTTGTGAAAAAAATGAAGATTCCTACTAAACTAGTTTTGCCTTCTTCTTTATAGTCTTACGCCTTCTTCTTCCTCTTCCTCTTCATCATCTTCATATTCTTTGTTGTTGTTGTAGTTGTTTTTTTTTTGCATGTGTCTTGTTGACAATTTGCAACAATTTCAGTGTGTGCAACACAACATTGTTGCACAAATTATTGTTTGCCCGCAAATTAGTAACACAATAAGGCAAATCAAGCGAAACGTTGTTGCAATTGTTGCTGCTGCTGCTGCTGCTGTTGCCGTGCATTGCACTAAAGTGCATGAAAATGTTTTATTTTTTTTTCCCCTCACAAATTTGTTGCCTCCTTTTTTTTTTTTTTTTTTGATTATATGCATTTTACATTTTAGTAGTTTAGTATTATTTATGCACTTGTTCGCCACACTAATTGTGCCAAGTGGTCTACGACGACGTATACGTGATATGTGGGCTGTGCCGCTTACATATGTATAGCAAGTATACAAGTATATATTGCGCATACGACATGTGTAAAACGTTGCGAATTGACTGCGTAATTTTGTATGATTTACAACAACGGCAATAACAACAGCAACGGCAACAGCAACGGCAAATTAACGTAGCAAATATTTTAATGCGAAATAGTTTACAATCATTTTTACGTTGAAAATTATATGAAAATATAAAATATATATATAAAATTACAAAAGTTTTTTATATGGAAATTTGTAAATATTTCTATGTGAAATTTTGTAAATATTTCTATAGGAAATTTTGTAAATATTTCTATAGGAAATTTTGTAAATATTTCTATAGGAAATTTTGTAAATATTTCTATAGGAAATTTTGTAAATATTTCTATAGGAAATTTTGTAAATATTTCTATAGGAAATTTGTCAATACTTCCATAGGAAATTTGTTAATATTTCTATAGGAAATTTTGTAAATATTTCTACTGGAAAATTGAAAGTTTAGCAAAAATTTAAAATGCATAGAAAAAGGCATAAAATATAAAATTACAAATTTGAGAATTTCAATTTTAGCTGAATTTTTTTTTGCATTAAATTTACGTGTGTTTCTCTTAAATATTCAGCTAGCAGCTGTTTGAAATTATTGCAATTGCTGCTCAATTAATTTACAATTAAATAGACAAACATATGTAAAACATTTTTTGCATTTATAATAATAAATAAACAAGCTAAAAATGCAATTGACAAAACGCGTCAAAAATACAAAATTCGCCACAAAGTCATCATTTAGCTAGCTATCTCTCTCTCACACATATAGATGCATACATCACGCCAAGGTAGGCTCGTCAAGTCAATGCACTTTTCACACACATACGCGCACTTACAGAGATCAAGAGAGAGAGAGAGTAGTGCGAGAGCCTGTTGCCTGTTATTATCCATGTGCGTGTCAAAGTTTTGCAATATTTTCATTTTCATTGCTGAATTTTAATTTCAGTTTCATTTCTCATTTCACACATTTCTCACATCAAATGCACACGCTGCGCGCACACACACACACACGCATACACTCTCAGCAGCTGCAGCGTCAGTTAACGTCGCAAATGCTGCGACGTCACGCTGCGCTGCGCTGCTGCGGCTATTTTTTTTTTTTCGTCTATTAACAGACACTGTTAAGCGCGCTGCTGCTGTTACTATTGCTGTTGTTGTTGCTGATGTTGTTGCTGACTGCTGCTGCAGCTGCCGATCAATTTCACTTTCACTAATTATGTCACAATAAAAGCAAACAACAAAGCAAAACTTAATGATCATTATCTCAATGATTGCCTACATTGCATGACGTACGTGCCAATGTGTGTATGTCTATGTATTTATATCTATTTATATGCCTAATAAGCTTACAAAGCTGACAATCCCCTAGCGCATACCCTCTGACATGTCTATGTCTAGACAGTTTGCTGTCTTCTGTCTCTTGTCTCTTGTCTGTTGTCTGGCATTTGGAAATTACGCAATATTCTTTGTAATACGAGACAGAGACACCCGACTCAAACACACATGCACAAACTGTGAAACTTTGAGAGAGCGAATGAGCTTTTTTTTTTCTTTTTTAAGGGTTGATTTTTACGTTTTCTAGGGCGTATTGCGCACTAGACATTTTGTTGTCGTAGGTCAGACAAGCCAGACAGCTTTCTATATGTTAGACAATAAAAAAAAAAATATTTATATAAAATTTCTAAATTTATTTTTATTTAATATTTAAATTTTTGAATATTTCATAATTTAATATTAATATTTTTCATTTTTTTTAAATTTTCTTTCCGTTGCCTGCCAACATAGCTGTAAGTACTTTTTACTACATTTTATTTTTACTACAATTTGAAAAATCTACTACTATTTGCGTTGCGTTTGATACGCCAGCAGCCCAAAAAAAAAAAGTAACGAAAAATGTGCAGCAGAAAGTGCAAGTTAACGACTGCGCGCGCTGCGCTCTCACAGACTCAGCGACTGTAATGAAGCTTTTCTTTCGTTGTTGTTGTTGTTGTTGTTATTGCTGTTTGTGTTATGCTCGCTCGTTCGCTTGCGCTCTTTGACTCTCGCACTCTCTTGCGTTCGTATGCTCTCACGCTCTGGCGTCAAATTATTGAAATTGCACAAAGAAAAGTGAATCGTTGAGAGTTTGAGTTAAGTTAAGTTGAGCGGGAAGCTTCGCCATACAAGATGCTTATTGCGTTTGTGTGCGTGCTGTGGTGCCGTGTGTATGCGCGTTTGCATTGCGGCGAGTCGATTGTGTAAGTTTTTTTTTTTTTTTTACACGCTGCAAGCAGCAGCAACAGCAGCAAAAACAACAATTTCAACTACTACAAAAACAAAATGAAGAAAAATAACAGCAATAACGTAGCAGCAGCATCAGCAGCACAACAACAACAACAGTAGCAGAGGCAACAATAGCAGTGTCTGCAGCTGAAACTGAAACTGAGACTGAGATTAACTCAAAAAACTTGTTTTATGCTGCAAGCTCTTGTTGTTGTTCTTGTTGATGCAACGCTTGGCAACACTGGAATGGGTCGTTTGTGCTAGGGAAATGGTGAGTGGGGGGGAGGGGCACCGCTCACCCCTAGCAAACGATTTACTGGCAGAGTAATTAGAGCAGTTGACGTCGCCGTTGGCGTTAACGTTAACGTTAGCGTTAACGTTGACGTCGCTGCAGCGCTGCTACGCTGTAGCTGTAACTGCATATTAAGCTTTTAGCAGCGAATGCAGCGTTGCATTTATATGCGAGCGTTCAATGTATGCATGTGTGTGAGTGAGTGTGAGTGTGAGTGTCAGTGTGTGTATGTGTGTGTTTTCTGTGTGTGACTGACCTATCTCAATGCAATGCTACTTGAGCTCTTGCTTTTTGTTACACACACACACATGCACACACGAGTAGAGCAAGAGCGAGAGAACAAGCGAGCAAGAGAGAGAGAACACAAAACAGACCGACAGACAGTTGCGCTCATTTATCTTTTTATTTTTATACATTTGATTGTTGTTGTTGTTGTCGTCGCATTTGTAGTTGTTGGCTGGCGTGCAGCCATTGTCGCTGCCCGTTTCACATCGATTTTAGTTGTTATTGTTGTTATTGTTCTGCTGCTGCTTTGCATTGTTGTTGTTGTTGTTCAGCTTGTCGTAGACAACAACATTTGCATGTGCATTGTACACTTTGCCCTCAACTGTAATGCGTTTTTTATTGCATATTATTTCTTATTATTATTATTGTTGTTGTTCTTATTGCACAGCAAAAACAACAACGAAATAAAAAAAAAAAACAAAAGTTTAAATGCTCGCTCATAAATTGTTTTCACACGCAATGCAACAGCGACAAACTCGTTTTTCATCATCATTGCTGCTGCTGCTCTTGCTGCTGCTATTTGTTGTTGTTGTTGTTATTGTTGTTGTTGTTGTTGTTGTTGTTCTGATTCTTGTTGTTCGTTGTTTTATAGTTGTTAATCACTTTTGCTGTAATTGTTATGGGGGCCAACTAAACGTGCTGTCTGTTAATGCTGCTGCGCTGTCGCCGCTGTTGTCGCTGCTGCTGCTGCTGCTCTCGTTGTTGTTGTTGTTGTTGTTGTTTTATGGCGTTTTTTATGGCAAGAATTTTGCATGTAAATGAAAAAAACATGCAATTGCATCAAGCGATCAGTTAATTAACATTACAAACGAAAGACAGTCAGACAGTGAGAGAGAGAGAGAGAGAAATAGAGTGTGTGCGATAGAGACAGACATATAAATTCATATAAGAAAACTATAAAAAAACACAATTTTTTTTTAAGTATTTTATATGTCAATAATTAAGCATTTAGTTAGCTTGTTGTACAACATGTTGCAGCTGCAACATTCATTTATGGCAACATTTTTATTAATTATTATTATTTTTTTTATAGTTTTTATAGTTTTTTTTATATTTATCTTACATTATAAATTAATTTGAATAAATTTTTATTACTATTTATTTTGCAGTTAACAAATTTGAAGCTAAAGCTGCTGCCCCCCCTCCCCCCACAAAACTTCAAAGTAAAAAAACAAAGTAAGTAAAAAAATAAAAAAAAATTCTTTAAAAATTCTTTAAAAAGTCAACAATAAGAAAAAAAAAAAAACAAAGCCGCGTCGAGCCGAGCCTTAAACAAACACTTTACTTTAAAATGTAACGCTGAAAAAAATATTAAAAAAATGCCACTTGGCGCTTAGTGGAAATTCACAAAAAAAAAACGAGTCACAAAAAAAACCAAGAAGAACAATAAAAAACAAAAAAAAAAATTATCATACTGCGGCACAACAGGCAAAAATTATATGCACAGAATTTTAAAAAATTGAAAAATATTGTTGAAGATTTTTTTTGTTAAAGATTTCTGAGCAAAAGCAGTGTGAAAAGTGTAAAGAGAGGCAGGTATCTTTTTTTTTGGGCAGTAAAAGACGTAAAAGACCAGTGAAAAAAAGGTACAGTGATCGACTATATGATACCCGGTGATCAAAAAAAAAATATATAGCAAAATTTGTCAATTTTATATGCTTATCAGAGAAGTCGAAAGGCGGTGCGTGGCAAAAATCAAAAAAAAAAAACATGAAGTTCTAAAAGCTCCAGCTACTGTAGTCTGCAAGTTCCAGGTATTTATACGGACGTCCAGACGGAGAGATGGTCCCTGTAAGCCTTGACTGTTGATCCAGCGCTAGAATATACATAGACTAGGGAATATATATATTAATGTTATCAGCCACTACTAGACGTTATATACATTTGGAGTCTGAAGTCCCTAGCTCTTATAATCTTCGAGTTTTAGGTATTTATACGGATGTCTAGATGAAAACATGGTTCCTGTAGCCCTCAACTGTTGATGCAGAGCTGGAATATACATAGACTAGGGAATATATATATTTTACATTATCAGCCAAACGCCCCTTCTAGACGTTTGGAGTCTGAAGTCCCTAGCTCCTATAATCTTCGAGTTCTAAGTATTTATAGGGATGTCCAGACAGAAGCATAGTCCCTGTAGCCCTCGACTGTTGATCCAACGCTAGAATATATAGAATATATGTATATACTTCATGCTATTAGCCATATGCCCCTTCTAGATGTTATATACATTTGAGAGCATCACATAGTCAATATACCTCTAGGTATACCATGGTTCTACGAGGTATTAAAAATAAAAATTGATGTGTATTTTGCGTCGCAAAAAAAAAAACTGTTAAGTACTTTCATAAACAAATAATGATGATGATGATGATGATGATAATGTTAATGATGATGATGATAATGAAGTTTGCAAGCTAAAAAATCT
>JBAMBR010003065.1:0-83755 GCA_037044475.1 Zaprionus obscuricornis | reverse complement strand
CTTTTTCTTTGACAGTTTCTGCTGCATCGAAATCCCTTATTTTTATAAAAACAAAACAATAAAGAAAATTGAGAACAAAAATTCAAAAAAATAATATTTTTTAAAAACTTCTTTTAATTACCAAACTTCAATTATAATTTCTTTAATAAACCGCAAATTGAGTTTATGTGTAAATATAATATTAATACAATTTTATTATATATTTTTGTAAAAATCATTAATTATTTTTTTTATCATTTAAGACCAATAACAGAAGGTCCACGGGAAGAAGTTCTAATAATCGAAGTTTGGTAAATTAAAAGAAGTTTTTAAAAAATATTATTTTTTTGAATTTTTGTTCTCAATTTTCTTTATTGTTTTGTTTTTATAAAAATAAGGGATTTCGATGCAGCAGAAACTGTCAAAGAAAAAGTAAACAAATTGTTGGATATCAAAGGCGTAAAAGGCTTAAGCAAGCTTATGAAGGAAATTGCCGTTACTGCTTCGTCAGGAAAACATGATAACGAATTGATTGGACGAGCAATGATTACACTAAAGGTAGAGTATAAGTCGTAATATATGTGTATGTTGATTGATGGATTCATTAATCAATCAATTTTTTTTTTTTATTAAATTTAATTAATAATTTTATATATTATAAAGTCCATTCCAGTCTCTGGACTCACAATTTGGTATAATTTAGAAAAAGGAAACAAAACTAAAAGTCGTGGCTCAGTACTTTTAAACATTGCACTTAGTGCTGAAAAAAATAAAAATGTTGCTGGACAGGAGCATAAACATCTTTTAAAATTATTACTCTTGCACGAATTAGATACATCGCAAGTGACAAATTATTGGTGGAATGGAAAGTTTAGTTCTCTAGCTGAATCAATTAGAACACAACATGCTGTTCAAAGTGGTCTGTCACCTTTTGATTGTGCGCTTAGTCAATGGCATGCATATTGTACTGTTCATGAGACGCATAAACTTAATTTTGGACTATTTAATTCCATTATTGACATTTTGATACCGACAATAAATTGCTTACAAAACGATTCTGAAGATGTGAAAATATTTTGGGATAGTGCAAAACGACTGCTGCCATCATGTTTTTCGATATTACGAAAATTACGCTCTAAGAATGTCAGTGATACAAAAATACTTAAGGCACTCAGTGAAGTCTTGGATATATTGGCAAAACTGAAAACTGTTAATGTACCAGAAGGAATTGATTTATTCCCAGCCACAGTCTATGGATGGATAGAGAAATCAAATCCAGAGGAAGTTGATAATATTGATAGTGTCATGGTTCAGGCCATCAATACTGGTGCCAAAGAATGGTTAGAATATATCATAGAAGGAAGTAAACCGACAAAAACTAATGAGACCGACGAAGATAAATTACAATATGTTATTAAATTAATTCAAATGGTTCGTTCTGATTTGCAACGTGCTATGGAATATTTTGATAAGCTATTCTACCAGTAAGTATACGCTACATATTCTACAGCTATCTATAATCATTTTAATTATTATTTATTTATTAATTTTTACAGTAAAATTCGATTTAATTACTCTACGGCACTATTTTTATTTTATGATGAAAAACTTATGGAAATATCACAGATAATTGTAAGAGGCGTTTGTGCTAACATTAAAATGCTTGATGTACCCGATGATCAATTTGAATATTTACCACAAATTGATAATGCAAATATGGGCACAACATTATTTGAAGTTTATTTGGATATCAAACGATACAATACTCTAGGTAACGTTTTTTAAATTGACTATCTTATCTTATTTATAATCATATATTAATTTCTGTTACATTATTCTTAGGTCGATCGCTTTGTCCTAACAGTAAATTGCGCATGACTGAGTTTTATCAATGGTTTGAAAGAGGAGTAACCCATTGGTTAGATATTTCTGTAATTAAGGCACTTAATCGTATACAAAAAGCTATAGATTTGGATCAACTTCATGCCGTCGATGAGACGGTCAAATACAGCTCATCTGCTGTCGACACTTTAGCTATTTTCTATCAAATTAAAATATTTTGGCAACAATTGGATTGGCCCGAAATTGAAGGCTCATATACATTTGTGGCTAAAATTGTGAATGTAAGTATCAATAAAATTATTACGATTTTTTTTATTTACTTATCATTTTGAAATAGGATATTTGCCGTTGTTGTGTATTCTATGCTCAGCGAATGTCACGACGAATAGAAGGTACAACGGAAAATGGGGGCGACAATGAGATGTTTGGTGAGTGTACATAGAATTTTGTTGAAGAATAATTACTAAGTATTATTTGAAAACAGTTTTATCAGAAGAATGGTGTTTGTCTATCAACAATATGGACTATATTCGTCAGAGCTTACCTTCATTTATTAAGGTTAGATTCATATACATTTTATAAGCGTGATTTCAATATACTTAACCATTCTTTTATCGATGCATCTGTCAGGAACTCGGAACAGACGATGTGATTGGGCGTCTGGGAGAATATCGAACAAACCTAGAAGCTGAACGATGCGCTAATACTATTAAAGCTGTTATAGACAACGCAGTTGATACACAACGTAATCAAATTATTGAGTTAATTGATCATGTTGCCCGAAAAATGTCTCCACCTATTAGACGCTTTTTAACTGAAGGCGCCGAAGTGCTACATAAAGATTCAAACTCAATGGAAAGGCTTATGATATATTTAGAAGGTTCCTTAGCTACACTTTATAATTCGCTTAACGAAGTTAACTTCCGTAGAATTTTGGAGTGTATTTGGGAAGAGCTCGGTGTAATAATATATGATCTTATTCAATCAAATCTTGATGTAAGACTATTTTGATATGAACTAAAATAACTGTATAATATCCTTCTATAAAACCATCTTGTATATTTTTTTAGAAACGACGGCCACCAGCTTTCTTTCAAAATTTGAGAGAGACTCTTCGCACGTTGATATCGTGCTTTAAAATTGATGAAAGTATAACATCGGATAATGCTATTTTAACCGAAATACAAAATACACTAGATCTTCATGGTCTCGAGACATCTGATCTTATACATCAATATTACCTTGAGCGATATCATTATCAAAAGGAAGAGTTAAAAGATAATTATGGACAACTTACAATCAGTGGACAATTTACAGATTTTGGGATATTGGTAAGTATATATATACATATGTATATATATCTACATACACAATATAATACTTCTATAATATATAACACATAAAATATATTTAGCTGAGAATATTAAATGGTCGTAATTTGGTTCCCATGGATACGAATGGATCATGCGATTCATTTGTAAAAGTTTATATGATGCCTACAAGTCGATTTAATGGATTTGTACCGGTAAAAACTGCCGTACATAATAAAAATTCTTTTCCCCTTTATGATGAAAAATTTTCCATGTAAGTTTTACTATAAGATACCCAATAATTAATGTTTTTCATATTGAAAATAATTTTTATAATTTTTAGTGATTTAAATGCAGAACAACGCACAAAGAAGGATAGCTTAATTTTATTCAGCGTTAAGGATAAAGATCTATTTGGAATGACCAATCAGTATATTGCTGAATGCTATATAACACTTGAAGATCTCAAAGCTGCTGAAGGCGAGCAAGTAACAATAGATTTATCGAGACCAGAATATACAGGTAAATCGTGGCATTTTTTATAATTATTATATAATTCATATTTCTATTTCTTCTCTTTAATTTAGATTCATTGTCGATAAGAGCACTTGAACATAGACAAGGCGATAAGCAAGCTAAGGAATTTTTGAAGAAATTAAAGAACAAATCATATACATAATCATTGATTCCAATACAAATGTCTAGTCAAAAGTGCTTATTTATATACTATATTACGGTATTATATTTATACTTATGCCTGCTGGTACTCATGATATACAAAGCAATAAAAAAATCAACTATAATATACATAAAATACATGTATAAAATGAATAAATTGCAATTGTTTTACTTACATTTTCGAAATATCAATTATCAATTAATATCTTATTGGAAAATGGCGGTGATACTGGATTGTATCTTAAGGTTTTGGTATTTTTGTTCCTATTTTTTTTTTACATTTTGCCGTCACTAATATGAAAAATTCAGAAATTAGTGTTATCGATATTTGCCATTACCCTCACTACATTTAGTTACCATCTCTATTTTTAAAGTGCGCGTAAAATTTATTCAAATTATACCGATAGAATATAACCGAAATCGTTTAAAAAAAAAAATAGAATAAAATAAACTGCGCAGACGATATTTCTTTTTATAATACAATGAATGATTTTTTGTTCAAAACTTTTTTGTCAGTCTTTTTGGCAGATATTTTGTTCTTTTAATGATGTTCAGGAAGTTTTCGTCATTTTTTCTATTTTTTTTTTTTAATTTATGTTTATAATGCATATATTGAACACATTTGTTCATTCTCATATAGCCGTTGAGACATTGCGAAAAAAAAACTTTTGATCGAGGTCAAAATTCAACAATTCCATGACCATTCTTCCGTATTTTCTTAATGTTCCATTTTTATCGGCAGCAACATTTACTAAACTTTTTGTTTGAAATTAAATTTACAGTATCAGTGAAATTTCCAATTTGTTATTTACTTTAACTAATAATTTATGTTGTTCATTGAAATAATTGTTGTTGTATAATCGTTATGTAGGGTATATAGATAGTCGCAAGAAGTTAAAGTGAGATTTACACCTGAGCTTCCTGGCAAAACACTATCTCGTCAAAATCTCGCACACACACACATACACACACACACACACACACGAGCATACGCAAAAAGAAGAATATAAAATCCGTTTAAAAATTTCAAATAAAAATAGAATTCCATTCGAATGTGCGAGTCAGCGCTAAAAAATCTTATGCGAAAACGTGAGAACGCACGATATTTATTTTTTTGTTATATATTTTTTTGTTTTCTATCATGCTTTCCTTTTCACCCATACAAAATATTGAAAACCAAAAGAGAAAAGACAATTCAAAAGATCTTGTGTAAACAACAAACATTTTATATATTATTGATTTCGCGTTTTTGAAACTACATATATAAAATAATGATTGAATAAACGGCTGTTAAAATTATGATTATGTCAACAAGTTTATTTTATTTTAAATAAAATTTATCTAAAAGTATGTAACGATATGTTATATATACCTGTTTATACAAATATATAAATACATGTAATTCGTATATTTTCATATTTTCAAACATATTTCTATAATTTCTATAATTAATGATTCTGAGCGTGTACTTGTAAGATCTATAAGTGCAATTTGTGGACTACTTATTAGCAATTTTCGACTTGTAATAATTGTGTCGAAACCTCCACCTCCACCACAATCTACACCCACACTTATATACATACCTATACACACACACACCACTAATAATACACTACACCCACAAGCAAGAAGAATAAGAGAATGCAGAAGTATTTTCGATATTTAATTTTTATTTTGTTTTGAAATTCTTATTTCTAATTAAGAATGCGCTCTTTCTTTCCTGAGAGACTTCCATCCATCCCCATGTATGGATTGGACCAACGTGCAAATGTTGATTAAAAATTAGACAAAACAAAAAAAAAAAGCACAAACAACACACATACACACACGTACACGTACAGATATAAAGACGCCTACGATGCCTCCACGGAGGATCGCCCGTACACGAACATTTATTTAGTAGGCACATACATACATACATATGTACATATGTTTGTACGTGTGTGGTATGTGTGTGTGATCATTTTTTGTTTACCCTACGCTCTGTGACGACTGGTTCAAGACGCTCGGAAATTATTAAAAAAAAAAAAAAAAATTATTTTTAAAGATATTCAAAATTTCCCCTTTGCTTTGGCGAAATGTGCATTCATATGCTGCATATGTCTGAGAAATGCTCTGCCAGCTTCTGTTTGTATCTGTATCTGTATCTGTATCTCTGTCTGTGTCTGTAGTTTTAGTATCTGTAGCTGTATCTGTAGCTATATCTGTATATCTTTATGTATTTATGTATCTGTATCCTCACAACTACAAGGGTGTGGAAAATCTGCTCGACTGAGGGTCGTCCGAATGGTATAAATATTAGCTCTATACAATCCAGCAGCCACTCGCAGTTCTACAGCGAAAGTGTTGCTTTTAAATTTTTACAATTTTTCTTTATATTTGAAACGGTTAGTTTTCTGTCTACCATAAGTCAAAATTTCAAATTTAAATTCAAATAAAATAATATTTGGCATTTATTAAAGTCTTTACACAATTCTATATATAATATATATTTGTTTATGTATATTGTTGTATTGTTATATTGTTTTTGTTTTTTTTTTTTTTTTGAATACAAAATATTAGATAAATCATTTTTTATAATTTTTTTCAAAATTTTTATATCCTTTCATCTACAACATAACGCTAATTGTGGGAAAATTTCTGTGCATTACAGTTAAAAATATAAACATCCAGCCAAGATGTGTGATGATGAAGTTGCCGCATTAGTCGTGGATAACGGTTCCGGTATGTGCAAGGCTGGCTTTGCCGGTGACGATGCACCCCGTGCTGTCTTCCCATCGATTGTAGGCCGTCCACGTCATCAGGGCGTGATGGTTGGTATGGGTCAGAAGGATTCCTATGTGGGTGATGAAGCACAGTCTAAAAGAGGTATCCTGACACTGAAATATCCTATTGAGCATGGCATTATCACCAACTGGGATGATATGGAGAAGATCTGGCATCACACTTTCTACAATGAATTGCGTGTCGCACCCGAAGAACACCCAGTATTGCTCACTGAGGCCCCACTGAACCCCAAGGCCAATCGTGAGAAGATGACTCAAATTATGTTTGAAACCTTCAATGCTCCTGCTATGTATGTGGCCATTCAGGCTGTGCTCTCCCTGTATGCCTCTGGCCGTACCACTGGTATTGTTCTGGATTCCGGTGATGGTGTTTCACACACTGTGCCCATCTATGAAGGTTATGCCCTGCCCCATGCTATTCTTCGTTTGGATTTGGCTGGTCGTGATTTAACCGATTACCTGATGAAGATTCTGACAGAACGTGGCTATTCATTCACTACCACCGCTGAGCGCGAAATTGTACGTGACATTAAGGAGAAATTGTGCTATGTTGCCCTAGACTTTGAACAGGAAATGGCTACTGCTGCCGCTTCCACTTCCCTGGAAAAATCATATGAGTTGCCCGATGGACAAGTCATTACCATTGGCAACGAGCGTTTCCGCTGCCCCGAATCACTATTCCAGCCCTCATTCTTGGGTATGGAATCGTGCGGTATTCATGAAACTGTCTACAATTCGATCATGAAGTGCGATGTCGACATCCGTAAGGATCTGTATGCCAACATTGTCATGTCTGGTGGTACCACTATGTACCCAGGTATTGCTGATCGTATGCAAAAGGAAATCACTGCTTTGGCCCCATCCACCATTAAAATTAAGATTATTGCACCACCAGAGCGTAAATATTCTGTCTGGATCGGTGGCTCCATTCTGGCTTCCCTCTCCACCTTCCAGCAGATGTGGATCTCCAAGCAGGAATACGATGAATCTGGCCCTGGCATTGTTCACCGCAAGTGCTTCTAAGCAATTGACAAAATGCGCAAAGCATCGTACAACAGCAACAGCAACAACAAAAAAAAAAACAAAACACAACACAAGAAAGAAATGGCGTCGTTTACCTGGCGCCTAGAGATTAATTAATGATGATTAATATTAGTTAAAGCCTATTGCTGCCCAGCCAAAAACCAAACCGACCATTAACTAATCAATGGATCAATCGATCAGACAGCAACGAAATGTATTATATATATATATAAATATTTATTGGAAGTATCGCCAATGACTAAAGGAGAGCTTCAGATGAAAATAGGAATCTAAATTTTACAGTCTTAATTACATAGCATCCAATTTTAATTAAAAATTACGTAAAACTATATATAAAATACTGAATTTTTCATTTCTCATTTCTCTATTCCAATTTCAATTGCTGCAATTGATATTATTTTTAGCATTGGCTTTTTATACCCAGGAAATTATGGTAGTTTCCTACCTCCATCACCCCAGCATGAAAATTGTTTGAGGTGAGGATATGAACCGTGTACATGCAGAAATTCTCTTTCTGTACATGTACATTTGTACATACATACATATGTATATAACATAGATAACTGAAAAAAAAAACATTTCACTTCCAAAAACGTACTATTTTTCATTCTGACGTGCAAGATCAGCAACAACATTAATAAGAATGATATACTCGACGGATTACCCGCTCATTCTAAGCATCGTCGTCATCGTTTTGGGCTGCCTAAAAATTGAGGTGTGCATATGAATCTTGCACATGCATAAATTCTCTAGATCTCTAGATATATATACATATACGCCAATATACATGTACATATGTATATATGCACATACATATATACATAGACATAGCTTTGTCTATATCTAAAAAACATTCGCGTTTCTCTTCCAAAAAAGTACATTTTTCATTTCGACGCGCAAGATCAACAACAACATTAACAACAACGGACTCGACATACATATGTATATGTGTATGTATGTATGTAAATATATGTACATATATACCCCCCTCATCGTAAGCATCGTCGTCGTTTTCGTCGCCGTCGCTGTCGTCGTCATCGTTGTGGGCTGTCTAAAAATAACGCCTAAGAAAACAGCAAAAGCAATAACAACAAAAACAAGAAATGTATGAATGTTCTTTCGAAAACGAAATCCATAGCAGTGCAAAGATTGGCGTCGCACAGTTGTGCTTTAAGATACATTTACATTGCAAAAATCAAATATTCTAAGCTAATAAAGTATTTCATATATTTTTCTTTTTTTTACATTAGAAAGAATATTTTTATAAACTAAAAATAAATATTTATAAAGAGTTCATTCTCACACAAATTGTATTGCAAAATTAGAATTTTTGTGTTCACAATATTTCAATTAAATTTCATCTAGATATACAACATTTCAATATGTCAAAATTTATACCTGATGCATTGTCATTTGTTTTCTGCACGCATGCGACTCGTTTTTGTAAAAAAATTGAGGACGGCTTCGGCTTCTCTGTGATATTTCTTTGACTTAAATAAAAAAAAATAAATAAATTTCGACCAATTTAATATTAACCTGTCTAGAATTAGAAATCCATCCCATTTTGATAAACATTTATGTACCTTTCTTTATATAGAGACTATAACAACTGTAATTGAAAACCGAAGACAAACATTATAAAATAATTGATTTGAAAAATATTAGTTAAGTTTTTTGGTCTGAAAAAAACTGTCAACTTTGTACCACTTTAATTACTGAATCAATTTTGACAATTTATGTTCGTCATATTTAGATATTTCTTTATAAGACTAAAAACCTTATAGGAAACAACACTTTCATCAATAAAATTGATTTTTGCAACGTAAATGTATGTGAAGTGCAACTGTGCGTCGTCTACTTATGGGAATAACATTAGCCTATGGCGTTGCTTCTATCTTTGCCGGGTGTCTTTTAATTGCAGTGCCACGACACGACCCTCGGGGGCTGTGAAAATATCTTGGAATTTCAAGTACATACAACTTATATATGTATCTGCGCGTGTGTGCAACTGCTTGTATGTGCGTGTGTGTGTGTGGTAATATAGTGAGCATTGCGTGTGTACTTGAATGCAGCAGGTCACATGGCAGCTGGTGGCTTCCTGGAATATGACTAGGATCCAGGCCCTTTGTCTTATTGAAAAACAAACTAAAGCAACCCCAAAGACTTTTTTAATATACATAGAATTTTTAATTGAACATATAGCAAATATGTTTTTAAACATTTTAATTATAGAAATGCATTTTTGTATACAAAAATTGGAAATGCGTTCTTTGCACCAATCAATTGATATAGTATAGTATATGTATATGTATGTATTAATATTGATATATATATATATATATGTATGTATATTTTGTATATGCAATTATATGAGTAGTATAAGTTATTATTCAGTTAGCTGCCAATTTGTAATTATTTAGCATCACATTAGATTTAAAATTGTATTTCGTATTCAATTTTAAATTTCAAGTCTAGTATGCGATATTTTCGTTGTTCATTTCCTCAATTTTAATTTAAATACTGCATTTTAATAAATATATATGTATATATATATATATTTATATATATATTTTATGTTTTTTTTTTGCTGTCATAATTTCTTTGCTATAATATAGAGCGTTGTATATTAAGCAGAAAGACATCACTTGCTTGGTAAAAAATCCAGTCTATACACTTATTATTTAATCATTTTGTAATACATTCTGTAGTAATTTTTTTTTTTTAAGTACACGGTTTCTGTTTCATTAAGCACATTTCCCGTTTAAGAACGAGTAAACATATTATAGACATACATATAGTATAAGTATGTATATGTGATATATGTATGATATATGTATATAAGTACAACTATAAAAATAATTTAAGGCACATTTAACGGACAGTTAACATTTTTGATTGAACCTGCTCTCTCATTGTCTTTTTTCGCTGTTACAATGTTATTTCTTCATGGAATGTTTGCTTAAAAGGAAGTTGTCTAAGGTTTGTCATCATCTTATCATCTTATATATATAAATACGAACATTTAGTCTTACACAATAATAAAATTGGATAGTTAAGTTACAGTTATTGGTATAATTATATTAAATTTAAATAATAATTACAACTGTGTTGTAATAACGGATTTGCGTATTATTGTCGGTTCTCGTCCCTTCGGTGCTGAAACAACTTCTGATGAGACAAGCCAAGGTGAGACCATATCCTTGCTATTATTGGATGGAATGCGATTATTTTCCAATTGAATGTGGCTGCTATTCTTCTGTGGGTAATACAAATATAATATATTTTCATTAATTTATAAACATTTAGGTGCAGTATTTATATTAAATTAATATTTGTTAATAACGTGCAATATTAAAATGAAGACAACAAAAATGTTAGTTTTGCAAGGCTCGTTAAAGGACAGAACAGTGTAAGTATCTCTTATATGGTCAAACCTTTTCATTTAGCGGTGCATCAACTTCGCTATGATTCGCCTTCTGCGCCTCTAAACGCTCCTGTTCACTAAGCGTGGAGAAAAGCAAAGTGCCAGCGCTGGGCGTGGGCGTTGACGTTGGAGTTGTTGAGGACTTTGTTTTTGCCTCTGATTGGCTGTTGCCAGTAGCAGTTGCATTATTATTTATAATGTTATTAATGAATATTTCATTAATGAGTATTTCGGCTGCCGATGCATTGCTCAGCAAAGGAGTTGTAGCGCTGCTACCACTGCCACTAGTAGCAGTGCCTGGCTCTGTTGCAGAACTACTGCTGTTGGCAGTTACATTAACGCTAACTGGCGCACTGCTTGGTGTGCTTATGGTGGTCACACTCGTGGCCATACTGCTGCCATTCGTAATGTTTGTATAGTTTATTGTCGCTGGCAGCGACGATGGTGGGGTTGGAGGCCCACTGTACCCAGACACGAACGTGGCATTGCTAAAGGGTGAACTGCTGCTTGTACGGGCATTTAATGTGCTCGAGCTACTGCTGCCGCTGCTCGGCTTCTGTTCCGGTATGCTGAGCGTTAGCTTATCGCCGCCCTGTTTATTTATTTGTTCATGTTCATGTTTATTTTGTTTGTATGTGTATATGTATTTGTTGTGTGTGAATGTGTTGTTGTTGTTGTTCAAGTAATCATCAACAACAAACACGAATAACGACAACAGGTAACGGGCAACGGCCAACGGGCAAGCACAAGAGCACAATAGCACATGAAGCACACAAAACAACACACAAGGTGCACACAAAAAATAAATGTAAATAAAAAGTAAATGTACAGAAAAAGCATGAAATAAGTGCAAGGCATGGGGATAAACTGGTTTCAAGCCCAACTCACCACTGATATGTAGGTGGCATTCAGGGAATCCGGTCCATCGCTGTGTATATGGTTGCTGCTGCTGTTACTGCTGATAATATTGTTGTTGTTAACGTGCATGTTATTGCCACTATTGTTGTTACTGGAGTGGGCGGCGGGCACAAACATTTGATTTGTTAGCTTCGCGTTGCCACCAGTACCCATTTCTTCCTCTACGCGAGCTGTACATTTGGATAAAAAAAGCAAAGAAAAACATATCAGTACAGTTTATTTAAATATATAACCATAAATATATTATATATACCTTTTAGTATATTGCATTTGATATTGCCTGGCGGCAGCGCAGCAGCGCCCACATTGGCCAGCTTAACTTGATTGTTGGGCTTCTCGTTTGTATTTGAGAGTCGTTTCAAAGTCTCCGTGTTGTGGTCCATATCAAAGGTTTTATTAATGGTTACTCTAAGGAAGCAAAAACAATAAAGATAATAATTTATATATATCTATAAAATAGATTTTATATAATAATAAAGTTGAGTGATATATATTATTTACGCTACCTGATACTGTTAGCATCATTAATGGCTTCGTTTGCTAGCACAGATGGGGATGGATCTTTAACAATGGACTTAAGCAATGAATCTAGCTCTTTATCTTTATCCGATAAGCCGCTCCTAACACTGCACAATGATATACACGGAATACAAAACACAACACATAACATTACAATGGGAATTAGTTAAGATATATATACATACATTTATATATTTACATAGAGAAAAGCAGTACAAGAAAACGGTAAAAGACAATAAAAAAAAAAAATTGCTAACACTTACCTGAGCTGACCCGAGCTAATTGAAGCCTTGCCAAAGCTGCCATGATGCGAGGTGGCTGCGCTTCTAAACGGATTCGTTTCATCAAAGTTTTTAGTTGCATTCGGTGAGTAGGGAGGTGTGTACTCAGGTTCCAATCTAAAGTATTATATACAACATTATCAATTAATATAAAGTGATTTAAAAGTTGTTTTTGTTTTTTTTTGTCGTACTTCACTGAGAGACCCGCTGCCTTTCCAATTGAGCCTATTTTGCAATATGCCGGATCATCATTGCTAAAGTTAGATTTCAAAGAATTACGACCCAATGATGGGCAAGCTGCTGCCGCTTGTGAAGATGAGCTAATAGATCCACTACATGCAGCATCTGGTTCGATGATAGCCGAATTTTGTATAACAGTCAGAACGGAAGGTGATGGAGTCACGGTAATAAACTGATCTGCCGATATGAGCGAGTCGAATGTTTCATTATTGTTCTCATTGCTTGAAGGAACATGAGGAACTTCAACAGCAGGTGAATTTATTTGATTAATAGATGTTGTAGCTGCAGCAGCGGCCGCCGCAGCAGCACGCGCATTAACAGAGGCAACAGCAGACGCAGCCGATTCCTGTGATGCCTTCTGACGCTCGCGCAGTAAATGTGATTGACGGCTGGCAAATCTTTGTGAGGGTCGTCTTTCAAATTGTACAGTACGCCGTGCACGACTCTGCTGTGTCGTCTGAAATTCAGTCCGGCCTGAATATCGGAATCGTGAGCCCATTCGGAAGAAATTTTGACGAACGGATGGTCCTTTAACTGGTGCCCGCAGACGGAAGAACGTGTGATGCTCTACGGCGCATTTCCATAGATGTTTGCAAGCCTTTTCATTGTACAGACGAAAAACAAAAGTATGCTCTTGCTCTCGCCCTTCGTCATCATCCTCGATAACAATCAGTGTTAGCTTCTTTTTCTTGAAATCTAATTTACTAATCTTTGGCCAGAAAAACAAGCCAATTTTTTGATCACGTTCGAAGACAAGAATGCCAGTTGGTGTTAGACCCAAATGATACTCGCAGCTGTCCTTGCCGAGTACTGTATGCATATCCACGCCATACATGTCCAACCACTTAGCTTTGTTAAGAAAAGCAGTCTCCGCTTGTGCCGGTGTTAGACCACGGCATGTTTTGTATTCCTCCAATATGGCAATTTCAAGATCTTCCGTTTGTTCGGGCACGAAACGAAACTCTGAGACAGTTGCTGCTGAATGTACCTGATCATCATAATCACCCAGTTCCGCTGTAAATGTGAGACAAATTGTGAATTGTATGTGAGAAATCAGAGAGAAAACAAAGACCAACAAAATGGTATAAAGAATGTCAAAACTGTTGCCATTGTATGCCGCTTCTAGGTCAATTACTGGCCACATCAAAGGTCATAGCAGAGGCGATCATTTGTTTTCAACAGTTCACATTGTTTATAACTTAAGATTCTTTCTCAAGTGCCAATTCGTCAAGAATCACGTACATTGCAAGGCCAGTGCGCAAAGTTCAGCTGATTTGTCATCCGGACAGTCAAGACGCCCTTCCAGTAAATCTTGTTTCAATTGTAAAAAGAACAAATAACGCGTCAGCTCCTCACGCAGCGTATTTGGCTCAGAGGAATAGAATTTTACTTTCAGCCGGAATGTATACGGTGGTCCAACTGTAATATGCAATTATTATTACATATTAATATTTAATTGCAAAGTGCATAATATACTCACTTTTTACTTGCTTCTTAATGGGCTTGGTGGGATCTAGCCAATGCTTGACATGATTTGCGTCCATGAATTGCAAGCCAAAGTAATCCTTTTCAATAATGTCGAGAGCATAGAAAACCTGCTCATAGAGGAAACTGCCAAGCGCTTTTTTCTGCAACCAAATGAATATTTATGAGAACTTTACGATGCACAGTTACTGTCCCATAGGCAATATATGCAAATATATGAACACTTTATTGAGCATTTACTGTAGTTACTATGCGAAGTATCTAAACAGGCAACATGCAATTGTTTGATATTAGATACTTAATCTTCATTTACATAGTTTACATTAATAAAATTAATTTAATTTTTATACTTATGTGTATAAATATACATTTCAAGTTCACTTTATTGAGCATTTACTGTAGTTGCTATGCGAAGTATCTAATTGGCCCTGAACTAATCACGTTTGTTTTTGTCTGCGACTTTTTGTTACCGATCAGCAGTAAATTTTATGTTTATCACATGCACACACTGACAATAGCAAACACTCAATCATGGAATGTTATTGCTTCTGAACCCCCCCTTAAAAAAACAAACCCTTATCCAACAAACAAACAACCAAATTAAAACCAATCCGTTATTTGGCTCCCGTTTCCCTGGAAATTAACGAAATGTAATTCAATACAACTCACCGATAATTCGATGGAAAGGTCAGTATTGTCCAGCAGAATAACACGACAGTCGATTTTGTTTTTGTTAACAACAATGCGCTGGGGCTTAATTTGTGACCCGCTGCTGCTTGCAATGACGCCACCACCAACACCACCTGGTCCACCCCTCGCGCCGTTTGCGTTATCCGCATAATGGTTGCGCACCTTGCGACGACTTAGAAAACGCAACATTTTTTTTTTTCGGTTCGTCGTTGCTGTCTATTAATGTTGTTGTTATTCTTTTCGACGTCGGTTTTTTTTGTTAGCGTTGACTTTAGCTTGAGTTTTGTTGCCAACACCGCAGCAGCGACTGCGACAGCGGTAGCGTCAAGGCAGCGTATTGCACCAATAATTCACCTGTGAGCTCACGTCTTCGTCGTCGGCTGGGAAAAAGCGCAGACATGAAGACAACAGCTCAGCGCACACATACACGCACACCTGTAGTGTACACAGAAGACACTAACACAAGTGCACGGCAACTTGTTCTTGTACAACACGAATACACAAACACAAACACGCCCCGCGTTTACTTGGCCTATACAATCGAATCGGGTTAAGCTGCAACTGCGGCTGGGCGCTCCTGTGGCAGCGCGGCTATTTTTCCCCAAAACACAGTTAGTTGAGCGGCGTCCCCTTTTCGCACTGGCATAGAAAAAAACAAGTCCGCCCCAAACACGTTCCGTTTCTTTTCGTTCCTTTGACAAAACACGATTATTTTTTTACGCTATGCGTTTAAATTACTATATTTTTTAATACTCGATGTATTATAAAACTGTGGGGGCATCAGTTGTAAATATAATTGTAAAAATTTATTTGTTTTTCTGCCATAAAATTGGTACATTTGCTGTACATTAAAAAAAAAACTTTTACGCGACGAAGGTAACGTCGAGAGTGTGACCGCATTGCGGCAATGCAGAAATGCTTTGGTAGAGCACTTCTTATCGATAAAAGCCATTGTAATCATCGCGGTCGTAGGTCTTACAATTTGAAATTATTTAAATATTCTAACTAATTACTATTGCATAATAAGAAATAATATATATTTTTAATAAGATTAGTTAATCTAAATCGAATACCTGAAGAAACATGCATGTGCAAAGCAAATGTTTTGAAATTAACCAACACTGTTGTGATAATAATTAAATTTATGATCTATCGATAAATTGGCAAGCGCCAATTTAAAAAAGAAAAGAAAAAAAAACATTTTGTTTAAGAAATGGGACAATAATTTGTATTATATTATGTGCATTTTTACATAAACATATAAAGTAAATGAGCAAATAATGCTGCCAACTGCAAACAATTGACATAATATTTACCAAATGTTATCGCTTCCGAAATATTTTAAGTTCTACTTCAAACCCAAAGGAAACTATCAGTTAAGTTACAGCAACAACATTCCCACCACAGCTGTAAATACAAAGCACATGAGGGCTTGTAGTTGCAACCGGCATTTGCAAAATCCTTTTTATGGGCAATTTATTCCTTTATTTGTTAGTGGATTTAGGGCTGTACTTCTATAGCTGTAGCTGTAGATGTTGCTGGAGCTGGAGCTGGAGTTGGAGCTGTAGCTCGAGCTGTTACTGTAAATGTAACCGACGAAGTCAGCCAGCACAACCCCCATTGGTCGCAGTATTTTGAGTTTAAAGGTAAATGGGAGATTTATCGCCGACAATTTCCGTATGTGAATGTGTGTGTATGGGTGTAAGTATATATGTATGTATGAGTGGATTCTTTCTTCGTAACCATGTTGGCCATGTTTATATCGAGCTTTTAGTGGGCCCTTGAGATGTTGCCTGGCTTTGGGTTTTGAGTTTCTTTTTTCACATATAGAAAAAGATTTGCTAAAAGTGTAAACTATTCAAGCGCAATTGCATGATTAATCTACGTTTATTGGTCATCAATTTTCACTCAAAGCCAAGACAACACAAGACAAGTCAAGTCAGGTCCAGTCAAGCTATGATATGCATTTACACATAGATTGAAATGCATTTGAGATATGACAGCATAATTACACGAAGCCATTATAGAACGATGCATGATTAATTACTTGCTAATAAGGAAACCCGATTCCCAACAAGCCTTACAAGACATGGCCTCATCAGATTCATTCGTAATAACAAAGCAGCAGCTGAAGCAGCAGCAAAGTTGGCAACCTGAGCTTGCCTCATAGAACTGGCTTCCAGCAATGTGTAGGCCGTAATTATGACAGGGTAGAGTAAATGGTTTTCCTGTCCATCGAGAGAAGGTGGACGGCGGACTTTGTCATAGCCTATAGGCAAGTATTTCTTGGTTAGGGGGTGGTATGGTTGTATTGTTGTTTTCTCAATTAACAAATGGCCATTGTGGCCTGTAACTCAAAATAGACTCTGTTTGCAAAGGGTTTTCTTATGTCTATTTGTATTATTTTAACGATAATGGCAAACCTTGTATATTTTCGTACGTCTCAAGCGTCTCTCAATCTGCCTCTGTGTGTGTGTGTATGTTTGTTTTAGCCCTAAGGTGTGTGTGTGTGGGTGTAGCAGGTGAGTAAATATTTGTGTGCAAGTAAACTATGTGAACTGCTGCTGTGCATTTATCTGCAGTTGAGTGCAAAATAAATTCCTTTTAATTAAAACCGCAACTCGTGATTTAAATTGCTTCGGCTGAGGCGTCGCGTAAATTTATTGGTGGCCATCCATAAATCAGTCTCTTTGCGACGCGTTGCTCCATTGCCTCACTCCCCCGCCGGCGTCCGTCGTCTTGTCTCTTGGGGCAACCGAAAAGGTAAATTCATTTTAATTAAATAGAAAAATGTTTTGCTTTTTTGCCCGCGTTCAAACGCTAACAAACTCACAAAATGCTATTGCTGACTTTGACTTCGACGTCGACGTCGATGTCGATATTGATGTCGACGTCGACGTCAACGTTGTTGCCACCAAATGCCATCGAAGGAGTGTGATAGCAAAGATCCATAGCAAAGAATTCGTTCGAACTTTTCCAGTAATTGGCTACTTAAGTTCTCGATTGCTGCGGACGTGGACCTGGACGTGGACAAGGCGATGCGCCCAGTGCGAGGACAACATTGTCGACTGAGAACTGTGAACTGAGGACAGAAGACAGAGAACCAGGGCGTTGCAATAAAAAACATCCTCGTGTTGTAAAATTTTATGTGTGATTGTGTGTCGCTTTACGATATCCTGCTGCTGCTTTCGGCCTCAACTCTGCGCCTCGTTATTGTTGGCCAACAGAAATAGCAGAGAGAAGAGCAAGGACGAGTAGGGGAGAGTAAGACGAAAAAAAAGAGAGACAAAATATGCTAGCGATGGAGAAAAAGAGGGAGATAGAGTAAGAGACAGAAAGAGAGAGAGTTGAGAATGGGATGCGGTATAGCAAACATTTGTTGTCTCAGCGAATTCCCCATTCTCAAACATAACGAAACGAAGCGATTGCCGTTACCTGCTCACCTACGCCCTCAGGGAATAATTCACGGCTATTTGGCAAGTCAACAGCTTGTTTTATTCCGGCGTGTAATTTTCGATGAGTATTTTTATGACGAGGCGACAGGCGACAGGCCACTGGTGAATGCTGAATGCTGAACGAGCACGACGTAGGATAACAAAAGCTAAAATCAATTGAAAATCAATGTGGCAAAATATTTTCACTAGAAAATAATTAGTTTAAGCTGCGCAGCAACAGCAGCAATATCAATAACAACAGCAACAACAGCAGCCACAGCAACAGCAAAAAGAAACTAGAGAAAAAAACACATGAAATATATGAAATTATGCACAATTTATTTTATTTCGTATACAATTTAAAAAGTGTCAACTTTTTACTATATATATATATATATATATATATATATATATTTTTTTTTTTGCTTTGCGACCTTTCATAAAAACATATGAAATGTATAAAAAGTTATTTATGCCCTCGGGTAGCCTTTGTTGCAGCGCCATTTGGGCGTTGGTGCTTAGTGACCACAGTTTTGCTGGCTTGCTACGCCTCGACCATTCGTCTAACGTCTCCCTTCGTCCATCGACCGTGTTGTTTCTTTCTCTTACAGCTGTGCTATGACGACACCAGCATTCAACAAGACAAAAAAAAAAGTGAAGCAAAAATTTAGCGGCCTTTTTTTTTCAACTCTTTCAGCTTTAAAACATAATAAGGGTACGGGGACTATGGAATACATTGCGGTAGCAGAGGGGTGAAAAACTTTCACAGCATTGCAACAATTAAAAGTGGCACAAGGGTCATTGAAACAATTGGCCATTGTTATTTGGCCAGGAGATTTAATTTATGCCACTAATTACTTTAAGAGCTTTCCAGCTGCAATCTTACCTAATGCGAATGCCGCCAACAAGAAAACGAATGGAGTGCTACACTCTAAAAAAAAAAGAGAAGAAAAACTCATGTTAATAAATGATTTTAATCAATTAGGATTTTCACAAAAATGTTCATTAAAATTTTGTAATTTTTTACCATACAAAATTTTTCTTAATGCAAAGGAAAAGTTTTGCGTTTAAATATTTTCATGTTATGAAATAAAGAATATGCAGCTGATATAAAATTTAATAAAATTATTAAATTTATCAAATGAAATATTAATTTTTAATCTAGAATATTTAATTTAAAATGTTTTTTTTTTTAATTAATATATTTTAAAAATCTTTTTAAAATTAAATCCAAATTAAAAAACTGAAAAATTTATTTAGAATTTCGCTTGATTTTTTTTAATGCAATGTGCTTATTATTTTTTTTAAGTGCAATTTCCATTCTCAGTCTTTGGCTAAGCGAAAAGTTGGCCGCAACTTAAAGAGCTGCTGGATGCTGCTTTCTTATAACACGAAAGCCAAACAATATGCAAATGAGAATTATATTCAAATATATGTATTTTTTTTTTGTTTTGGTTTCTTTTTTTTTTTTATATTGTTGTTTTTGTTGCTGTTGTATTTTTCTATGCCAGTAGATAGAAACTAAAGCAAAAGTTGGCAAGTTTTACCAACGGTTACGGCTACGGTTACGGTTACGGTTGTGCTTGACTCGTCTGCCGGTTTTTTCGGCTGACTGCGACTCTCAAATGACTTCAAATGACTTTTGCCCATGCAAAAGAAAGTTCCAAAGGTTTTCAGGCTATTTGCACTTGAAACGTACTCAGAATCTTGGACTTGGACTTGGATTCAAGCTTGGACTGTAAGTCGAACATGAATTCAACAAGAGGAGGAAGTATTTATATATGTATATATGATTGTCTCTCTTTCTCTGTGTGAGTGTGTGTCTATGTATGACTTACATGCTCTAACTGCTTAAGCTCAAAACACTTTTTGTTTGGCATTAGTTTCTGAACAAGATTCCACCCTTGGGATGTGGCAACAATAAAACTATCAACTTTAAATTGTAGTTTATATTATTGATGTGTTTTTGTGTTTTTGTGCTTGGCTCGACAAACTAAGTTTTCATAATTAGACGGCAAAACTTCGAAACAGTCAAGTGGCTATTGAACATATTTTTTGGCTTTTGGGGTTTGGGTTTTTCTTGACCGGCATCCCACATAAATCACATAATTGCACTACGATCTGATCTATATACATAAATATATAGTAAGTAAACCACTGAATGAGCATCAACAACACAATCGCATAGTTAAACTAAAGTTCAGAGAGCATTGAGGATAGTAAGACGCAGCTCATCATCAATGTGCAATATTTTGCTTATCATGCATTTTGCCATGGGAATCATCTAACGAATGGCACTAAAAGTGCTCAAGGAAAAAGTAGTCCATTGAGCAGCACAATTTGCTGATTGTTGGAATTTGCGATAGGAAATGAAAACCGAAACTGAAACTCATTTAAATCAATATTTTGTTGGGCACGTATGCAGCAGCAATAACTGTTCTAGCAGCAGTAGCAGGAGTAGTAACAGTAGTAGCAGCAGCAACAGCACCAGAAGCAGGAATTTTCTTTCATGGACATCAATTGAGCAGAAGGATAGGTGAAGGGGGAGCAGTTGTGTGGGAGTGTGAGTAGGAATGAGAGTAGCAAACGAAAGCATCACCAGATGACCAACACTCGGACTCAGCACAATTGTCGAACGCTTGGCGTTGTCTTTCTGGCCACATGCTTACCACAAAACCGAAAACCAAAACCCAAACCAGATGACGCCTGCATGCAAATGTCTCGTAACATTGTACAGAAAACAACTCATGCCACGCGTCTCACTCTCTTCACTCGCTTCACACAAATACATCCATGCATAGCTCTCCATGCCCATCAGCTGCCTGCCCACACACTCGCAATTATATTTGCCTTAGGTCGGCATTAGTTCACTGAATGGTTTGGCTTCAAGTCCGGCTATTGGCTACAAGCCGGGCCTGCTGCTAAGAGTCATTTCCGTTTTTCCTTTCCCTACCATCATACCATGCTACTCATTCCAGCATACTAAACATACACACACACACACACACACATTGATGATTCGAGTAACGTTCCGTCAGTTGACAGCGTTCGTTTTTCATATGTTTGATGTGTGTGGTTTTTTTCTGGCAATTGTTCAGATTTGTTACATTTTTTCTTTCTAGTTGTTTTTGCTTTTTTTTTTTTTACTTTGTTTTCTGTTTTCTGTGTGTTGTGTGCTGTATTTTCTTAACCTGATCGTAATGTGCTATACGAATTGGCAAACACTTTATTCAAGTTTACAGTTTAAACTGATTAACATTATGCATTGCATTTCCAACTCTTTGCTTTCTATTTAGAGTCTCACTCATCTTACTATCTCGCTCACGCATATTAAATTCTGTTAAGTTCATGTGTGTCTGTTAAATTTATAATTTTAACAGCGCAGAGCATAACAGAGTTGAACATTTTGGCTAGCACATGAAGTATCTTTTAAGTTTAGCCATAAATTCAGAGCAATTTAACAAAATGCATTGATTTACGATTGTATCTAAATTGTCGCATAGATTAAATTCACTTAGATTTTATATAAGATTTAATAACATTATATTACCCTGTGAAACTCATGTTGCTGGCAATTTTTAACACATTGGCACACATGTAATAAGGTTAAATTTATTTTATTTTTTTTTTTTGCATTTCAAGGAAGATAATTTTGAACTTTTTATTTGTCGTTAGACACCTTCCCGATTACCCTATAGCGTAATGGCACTTTAGTGTAAAGAAAGGGGGTGGGGTGGTGTATTGTATCCATGTATTTAACGTTGCTCCTACGCATTTATCTCATCTTTTTTACTGTGCATAGAATTTTGACAGGCAATTAGCAGCGTTGCCAATGACTGCAAGACTTTGACTTCTTTACAAATTGTGTCTCTATAGTCTTCTCTCTCTCTCTTTCTCTGTTACTGTCTCTGGCATGCTGTATCATTGTATATATGTATGTATGTATGTATGTATGTCTCCTGCTCTGTTTTCCTTTTATGACAGTTTCTTCTTCTTTTTATTGTATGTCAAGTTTTCTATGGCCCTTTTGACGCTTACGATTTTTACATTGTCTTAATTGCGGCTTTATGATGTGTGCGCTCAAATGACACGCAGCATTTGTTAGCTATGATTATGATTTACTTTTAGTTTGGCTTCAACAAGAAGTTGGGGATTGGGGATGCTTGTAGCGCCATAAAGATTAAACCAGCAGTGAAGTAACCATTTGTAAGTATTCTCATTCTTGCTCTGTTTCTGTTTCTTTTTCTTGTTTTTGTTTTTGTGTTTGTTTTCCACTTTTTGCTTTCTGCTTACAACTTTTGCACCCGTCAAGCAGCCAACGTGCCATAAAACTCTCATGCAGCTCACATATCATGTGTAAAGTTCTTTAAATATTTGTTACATACAACATTGAGGTACATAAAAATGTTTACAACTCTACGCAATAATCACGAGTGCGTCTCTCATTCTCTCTCTCTCTCTCTCTCTCTGTGTGTGTGTGTGTGTGTAGTATTTGTGTGTGGCAACTGTTTTGGTAGTAACATAGCAAATACAAGTACTAAGTATTATTTTTTTTTTCTCTTTCGAAAAAAGTGGAAAGAAGAAGCATATAATCCTTTATCTACGAATGTATGTATGTATGTATGTATGTAAATATCAACAAAAGTTCAAATATATGAAATGATTTTCTATATTTATTTTTATTACAGTTTTTCTAATTGCTTTAATAGAATATGAAACTTGGTTAAATTAAAATCAACTATTTAATTTTAAATTTAATTTATTTCCATTTAATTTAAATTATTAAAATTTATTCAAAACAAGCAGAAAAAAAAATTAAATAAAATTAAATAAATAAATAAAAAAAAGTCAATTAAAACTAATGAAATGAATTGTAGATTTAACCGTTTCCACTCAATTACCATGGCTTTAGGTACTTAAATCAGGCCAAAAGAGAAGACAATTTTATGTGTAAATATTCCCCCAACACTCATACTTTATATGTATATGTATACGTTTCTACGTTATGCACAAAAGTATTCTCCAGATGTACCACATAGATATAAAATATGTCTTGCTAAATTTATAGAGAAAGCTGCAAATAAATAATACAATTTTAAGGTATAGCATTTACAGTTACCCTTTACTCAATTTTCTATAGTTTATTCTCAGTTTTTTTCTTTTTTATATATGTATATTTTTTGTATAGTTATTATCTAAGACAATATTTTAAAATATTTTATATTAAAATTCAAGCAATACTTTTAATACATTAAATTTTTATATAGTACATACATATCTATGTAATATCTATTACCTGTCGTCTTCATGTATATGTGTGTGTGCGTATGTATGTTTTATTTTCTTACAGGGTATAAAAATATATATTAAAAATTTGCATTTCAACATTAAATTATTACTGGAAGATTTTTATGACAAATTATGAGCGCGTAAATTATGGCGGGTCTCATCGTACTCCCCATGTCTACTTATGTTGTATATGGCAAAAGAGATGCACAAAGAGACCAAAGAAGAACACACACAGGCACATCGAGTGAGGGACAGAGACACACTCATGCATACAAACATACATACATACATACGTTGAGCCACGTAACTTTTGTGTGTGTTTGCCAAAAAGGCAATAAAAATATTTTCGCTGCAGATCTTATTCTGCTTTATTTCGCCATTTTTATTTGTTTCTTCTTCAAGTTGTGTGTATGTGTGTGACTGTGCGTTTGCATGTGTTGTATGAGAGAGAGAGAGAGAGAGAGAGAGAGGTAGGTGAGAGAAGGTAAAGGTGGATATTGGTTTGTTTGCGTATATGCTACAGCGTATGTCGCCTCCAACCCGCGTACCACAACATCTACCAACATCGGCAACTTTGCATCGCAGTTGGAGGTAGAAACCTCTTTTTATTTGTATCTTTACGCTTGCCTGGCGCTTATCCTTGTTGGCTGGCGTTACCATCGACGCCGCTGCTCCTGGCCGTAGGATGCTGGCAGCAGGACCACGGTTGGCTCTTTCTCTCTCTGACTGTTTGACTGCTTCGTTGAATGTTGCCTGTTTCGGCTGTTTCGGCTGTTTTGCCTGTTTGGGTTGTTGGGCTGCTGTTGGGCTGTTACCTTGCGATTTGTTTTTAAAAGCCGCTCAGCTGTGGCTGAAATAACTTTCTGTTTGTTACCTTTGTTAAAACAATAAAATTATTATTATTGCTTCACATGCTGGAATTTGTGGACTTAAATTGTTGTTTCGCCGAGAACTTGCATAAGGTGCACACACACACACATGTATATATATATATATATATATGAATACACGCTGAGGGGGAGCAATACACACATACACACAAAGAAACTCACACAGACATCGTATGTCCCATATAATCATCGTTCATCATTTCTTAGTATCCTTATTCGAGACTTCGACCCTCAACAGAAATTTGTCATGCAATTTATTTTTGTTTTTGCTTTTTTGTTTCTTTTTTTTTTTTTTTTGTTGTTGTTGTTGTTTTTGTTTTTGGTTTGTGTCTCGTTCAGCAACAATTTTATGTCATTTGTTGATTGTGTAAATTTCGCTGTTTAGCAGTCGCATCCATCGTCTGTCGAACGGCCCTTGGACCATAGACTTATGGCCTTACGCTAGAGTTGGAGGGTGGTGAGGAGCGGGAGGGTTGAAGTTGGAGCTTGACGTTTTAAAGGTGCTAAAGGATTTTATGTTCGGCCTAACCGTGGCTTATTTGCGTTGTTAGTAGCGGAAAGCTACTCTTCTCATACTCTTCTCTACTCTCTGCGTATTTGTCGTATTGTGGCGCTTCTCATGCTTCTGCTTATACTGTGGCTGCTGCTGCTGCTGCTGCTGATGCTGCTGCTTCTGGTCGTTCTTATGCTTGGATCTCTTTTTAGCAGGCGGGCTACATAAAAAATGATTTACTATATGGCGGTTCTCCCTTTATGACAAGTCGTAAATTGCATTTTATGTCGCATCTTTTCTCTCTCGGCCGTGGCTCTATGGCTCCACTTTTTATTTCTTGTATATTTGTTAATTAAGATTGAGGATGATGTGCGGCAACTGCACACAGAAATGGCCAATTATGCAACGTGTTTGCAACTGCAACCAAATAGGTGTGACTCACTAGCAAAGTCCTACAACTATTCACACACACACACATGCATAGACACAGAGAAAGATATACATATACATATACACAAATACATGGAATAGTAGTTAGCTTTGTCGACCTTTTCTAGCGTTCATACTTATTTTAATTAGACTTGGGCTCAAGCTCCGGCTAAGGCTTTGAGCTCCGGCTCCGTCACCGTCACCATCACCATCACCATCACTATCACCATCACTGTCTCCGTCTCCGGCTGTTTCACCTGCTGCCTGAGCCGGTTATGGCACAAAAGCTAAACTCAAATGTGTTGCCTTCCGTTGCGGAAATAGCTTGTACTTGAGCTTGTAATGCATGCCAACCTACCAACTAAATCTCATCCTCATCCTCATTCTCCTGCCCCTAATCCAACTTTCACCTTGCTGCTACCTTCTCTTGTACGTTCGCTCTCTTGCATCATCATCACCTTCACCTATGCTTATAGCTGTACTTAGATGCAGGTTAGCGTAAGCATCTCTATTTGTATCTGTATCTGTATCTGTATCTGTGCGTCACATCTTGCCAGTTGCATCTGCACATCTTCGAGTGTGCCATGTGTCTGACTTTGTGTGTTCTCTCTCTCTCTCTGTGTGTGTTTGTGTCTTTGTTCATCTGTTTGTCGCCTTCTTATGGAAAATGCGAAAAAGGCTTTTGCCTAGCATAAGCAGCCAAGAGATTACGAAACGTGTCACAAGTGCAGTCTGCACCTTTTGAAGTTATGTTTAGAACGACAACAGCAACAACAACAACAATAAGAGAAAGCAACGTGCAACAACGACAAGCAGCGACAGTGCGCCGACTAATGAGTGGAATTAGAATTCAAAATATGGCAAAAAAGTCACGTTTTGTGAAATTAATGATTTGAGGGCGACCACAACACGATGATGACAATTCCACATCAACATCAACATCATCATCACAATATCATCATCATCATTATCATCAACTTAACCAACTTAAACAAATATGCATTCAAAATCAATTCTGCAAATAAACAAAAATTGTTTTAAACATATTTTGAAATGAAAATTTCAGAAGAATCGTAAAATTAGTATTTGAAATATTTATTTTCCTTGCATCACTTATAGCAATGAATATTATGTAATATGCTGTAAAATCAAAGAAAATAAAAATTATAAAACATTACAATAAGGAATTTACACACTGTAAAGAAAACTGCCAAGGTTAAAGAAGAAATATAATAAAATAAACACAATTTTTATACCCGGTATCAAAATGGTACAGAGACTATACTGACTTTGTGACAGCAGGATGCCCATAAGTAGACTTGTCGGACCCCACAAATTATACTCATACTTAGGATCAACAGTCGAGTCTATTTTAACATGAACATCTCTCCGTTTGACCAACTGTTTCGGGGGCTAAAAACTGCAAAGTGCTTGAAGTTACAGGCATTGGATTTTGTTGATTCCTCGCATCTCCTTGAAGAAAACCTTATAAAACAGCGCATTGGCAATGCAATCCTAATGCTAGTGCTAATGTTTTTATTTTGGAAATTTATGATGTGAACGAATATTCCCAATGGGATCAAAAAATTTGCAAGTTATGTAACTTTCTATTTTCTTGGCTACCGAGTATATTATAGTCGAGTAAACTTTAAAACTTGTTTTTACAGTGCATAAAAAATAAAGAGAAATAGAAACTTAACTTCAACACCAAAAGTGTCTGAGTTGTTGTTTGAGTTGTTTCCTCAATAATATACAAATTGCTTTATAACCATAAACAAATACATATAATATATGTACATATATCTATCTATCTATGTATATATGTATATTTAAATATATGTATAGTATGTATACAAAGCGACCGATGAGTTGTCTATATCCGTTTGAAGCAATTTGAAATAACTAGTGTTGTCTGATTAAAATTGTGTTTTTGATAGATAAATACATGAGATACATATATATATATATATATATATATATATATATATATATGATATATATTGATATATATGCTAAACAAAACACACACGCACATATCAACACTGACACTCACACACACACACCTCACTGAATTAAGAATTATGGGTATGCAAATAAGCTTAAAGCGCACAATCACAATCAAAAACAACAACAACAACAATACGAAGAGAACAGCAGAAGCGCACGAAGATGATGATGAAGAAGAAAACTAGCGTAGCGGTAAAGTGTTTAGACACGCAATGTCAATAAAGTATCTTATCTGTGGAACACACATTCGGCAACCGATGGCCACGGATACGATACGATATACGATACATTACAATACGAATTTTTTGTTCTTATATGGCAGCAAACACGACTTTTGCTTGCTTCTATTTTTCGTTGATGTTGTTGTTGTTGTTGTTTTCGATTGGTAGAATAGGCAGTGGAGAATGGTGAAATGGGGAGCTATTCAATAATGCGTGCCTTTGAATTCTGATTATACATATGTATAAAATATATCAACATTTTGTATCTGTATCTGTAGCCACTAGCTAACAGTGTCTGTGGCTAGCAACTTAATATTAGTGGAAATAGAAAAACATGTCAAAGGGTTCGCTTTAGCTCTGGGTCAGACGTTAAGTATGTATGTATGTACATATGTGTGTGTGAGTGTGTGTGTTTGTGCAAATGATCTTTGCATGTTTGGAATACATTTTAGCACTCTGGGCGTGGCGAGTGCGTAACGCATAGACAGAACATACGATAAAGACAGACAAGGATAGTAAAGGAGAAATAGAAAGACAGAGACAGAGAGAGAGAGAGAGAGAGAGAGAGAAAGAGAAAGTAAAAAGGAGCGAGAAGGCAAACAGAGGGACAGACAGTCCAAATTGCAAATTGAAATGTTAACATTTAAGCACGTATTAAGAACGTGGTTTACATGCATATCTCTGTATGTATATCTCCCTCTCCCTTTCCCTCACTCTCAGTTAATGTGTGTGTGTGAGTGAGTGAGTGTGTGCAGCGATAAATCGATGGATATATAGATTTCCGAGTCAGGCATCGACATGCCCATGACCAGGCCCAAAATCATTGTTTATCATCCGTTTCTAATAAACGAACCTTAATGGGCCAAAACACGCAAGAGCGGGAGGGACAGCAAGAAAGATAGACAGAGAGAGAGAGAGAGAGAGAGAGGGAGAGCAGCATAAAGAAAAAAAAAAAAGAAATAGCAGAAATTTATAAACGACTTTTTTGGCATTCATATGCAAATCTTTATGGCCAAATAATCGAGCATATCAAAACTCAACACAAGTCAAAGTCAAGAGTCAAGTTAAGCATCGAGTCAACTTAATTCAAGTCGCAAGCCCATTGTAAATTTAATAAATTTGTTAAATTCTCAAGCTTTTATTAGGAAGTTGTCATTAAGTCGTCACCGACAGCATCAGACGGCACGACGCTGCAAAGTAGATGATGTTGCTGCTGTTTCTGCTGTTGCTGCTGCGTCTAAATTGGCCGACAGCTGCTATTAATTGCTGTTTGACAAGCAATTCGTTAAAACCCCCGCCTAAAAACCAAATATTAAAAGACCAAGTTAACGAAAAAAAAAACAACAACAACAATAACAACAACAATATCAGACAAGAAGAACAACAATAACAATAAGTTGTCATGTATGCAAATTGTTAAGATTCAGTTTCGGAATCTGATTTCAATTCCAATTCCAATTCCACTTCCAATTTCAATACAGATGTTAGATGAAGACTTGGGGCACTCCTTTGACGACAATAATGATGAAGACGACGACGATGACGAAGACAACGACAACGACGACGACGACGACGATGGGCATAATAAATGTTCAAGCTGATAGAAACACATGTAACGCATGTCGAAATGAGCTTTTAAATGCCTTCAACCGAATCTGTTAACCAGCAGCATCAGTTTTGCATAGCTACAAACACTTACACACACATAGACACACATATACGTATATATATATATATATATATATATATATATATATATATGTGTGTGTATGTACATACATATACATATGTAGTTACACTTACAATGTGGTGAAAATGTGCCTGATGATACCCGTAACGAATGCAAATGAATACAATTTCATACTCATGGCACAATGGGATTTGAATTTCTTAGGAAAATGAAAATCATTTGCTCATTTTGTTCGTGCATTTGTGTGCATTCGTTCATTCGTTCATTCGTTGTGTTTGTTTCTTTACGCTTTGCGCGTTTCCTTCATAGTTCTTATTCTTTTGAGCACGCGATCGGCGCGTTAATTGTTTGCCCCATAGCAGCAGTTTCTGATGCAGTTGCTGATACTCATGCTGCTGCTGCTGCTGCTGCTGCTGCTGCATATGTAGATGCAGCTACAAAACAATATATGGCTGGAGATACATTTGTTTACATACTTATGCCATTGACTTGGTCTATTTTTATATGGAAACAAGCCGCATAACTTTTCTTTCAATTCTAAACATTTTTCTCGTTTTTTTTTTTTTTTTTTGTTTTTGTTTTGTGTTTTTTTTTTGTTTTCTGCCTAATTTGTTCGATTTTTAGTGAACAGGCAAAAGAATATTTATTGATGATACTATGACCACACCTATTTTATGAGCTCGCCCAGTCAGACAGACAAACAGGCTGACAGACAGCACCGTATAGTAAATCTGATGGCCTGGCCAAAAATAAACCACAAATCCCTAGTGTTAAGTCCAAAATAAAAGCGAACAGGGAATCGGGAATTGTGAATAAAACGGAGGGGTACTGCCTCAGCCACTGCCACTCTGCTCCTGCTACTGCTACGGCTACGGCAACAGCAACAGCAACAAAGTGCTGCATGGCCAGCTCACTTGAGAATTCTCACACCTTATGCCTGCTGTGTTTCGGGAAGTGGGAGATGGTTGGTGGTTGGGGTTTTGCCTCATTCCTTGTGCTTTTGATCTGTTTAGCATTCCATGGCACATCAGAAAGTCGTAACTCCATTGACAAGATCGGCAGAACGAAAGCAACCAACCGACAACAACAAAAAGAAGAGCAGCAACAACAACACAAATAAGAAAGCTATAGTCGAGTATGCTCGACTATTTAATACTCGATGCCCAACTCTTTACAAGTGTGAAAAAGAAAAAACACTAAGTTAATGTTGCCGTCGTGTATGGGGTGAGAACAGCAGGCAAGCATACGCTATAGAGAGGCCTCTCAACTTTTGGAACTTGAAATGTGTATAACTTCCATGTTAATAATCCGATCTGTACCAAACATATTCATATTCAACACAACGCCCAGACAAACATATTCATGTAACTTGACTGGGTGTGGGTGAAGTGGTGTGTTTAATAAACTTGATCTGCCTGCAAATACTACAAGCACTTTGCAAAAATGAAGTCTCTAGGTCTTATAGTCTCTGAGATCTGTGTGTTCATACGGGCGTACAGACGGACACACGGACATGCTCCAATCGACGCGGCTATTGATCCTGAGTCAGAATAGATATACTTTATGGTGTCGGCCACGCTTCCTTATGGGTGTTACATACATTTGCTGCTGTCACAAACCCAATATACTCTTGGTACCCAATGGGCATCGAGTATAAAAAATAGCAGCAACAGAAGCTCAGGGGAAAATAATGCAACGCAGAGAAGAATTGTCGGCGCACTCGTGTATTTGTTTGCATTCATTTGTATATGTTACTATAACAATTTAATGCACATTTATCCTCTTTGCCCTCTGCCCACACCATCAGATCCATCTGATTCCGAGAGTTCGATTGTGGTCCAGGTGATTGCACTCGTACTCTCGCACTCTTTTTTCCATTAATATCTATATTTGGGTGGCCATAATGCAATGAATCTTGAGTTCATATACATATGTACTACATATATATATATATATATATATACATATATTGGATCGACATGTTTGTTCTTGTAAATTGCCGGCGCATCTTAATAACTTCCTTTCCATAATCAAATCGTGTGAATATGAGGCATCAATCACTTGATAAAACAAAACAAAGCCACATGATGCTGATGCATAACATCTGCTGGAATAAAAGTGCTTAATGCAAAATAAAGTCAAATATAAGCCCAAAAATATGTACATAAGTTTATGAAAATCAACTTGAAAAGTTGAACTACTCATACGTATGTATGTACATACATGTATATCTCGTAGCTCATTCAAGATGTTCTACAACTCACAATTTCTTTTGATTGATACCAAAACTTATAAGCATCGCAGAGCAGAGCAGCGCAGAGCAGAGCAGAGTTGATCATCATCAAGATGTGAAAGATGTGAAAACTTTGAACATATTTTTGAATGCCAATAAATTTATTGTTTTGATGGAAGTGTTTAAACTATTTTCTTTAAATTATTGAATAAATTTTGCATTTTAAATGAAATATTTATAAAAATGTATAGTATATATCATACATATATTATATTATATTATAAAGTATCCCAGAGCTGTCGATTTGAAATTAATTTCATATTTGGGGAAAATTGATTTGCATATGAAATAGATTTATATGTATATTCTCATCTAATAAAATAGAAATATATGCAAAATTTAATTAACATCCGTTGATATTGAAAATTGAAAATTATTTAAACATGTTTTGCTGGCAAATAAAAGTCTATAACATAATTAAAAAACGATTCATTTTAGTTTTGTTGTCAGCATAAAAGCATTAATATTTTTTTATGTTTGTTTCATGTTCTTCGTGTTTTATTAAATAAAAAATTCAATTCACTTGCAAATTTGATAGTTCTTTAATATGCAAATAAATTTACTTGTTTACATTTTTTTTATTACGATTTCATTTTGCAAAACATTTAAACAAAGTCATAAAAAACTTTATCACTAACTGCGAAAACTCCTTAACAGACATACTTTGTAACTTAACAGTCTGTTATTCGGTTCACTTGCTGTTAAATAGACAAATACGATATACAACGCTGTTAACGAACAATTTGGAATATCGCCAAGTTTCGTTCTTCGGCTTCTCTTTCGTCGTATACTGTGTCTGTGCCTACGGTGCTCTTATTCGAAATTCGAAAATCAAAACATTACATGCAGCGCGTAAGAGAATAGTGCACCGTTGATGATACGATATGATAATGTAATGCTATTAAATGAATTCGGCTTAAATCGTTGTGAATAGGCTTAGCTTAGCGCTATGACAGTTGCTAGCTAATGAAAGTAAGTTCTATTTATAAGTAGATATTTATGTATTAAATTATAAAATGCAATTATATATATTTTCTTATTATTTTCAATAATAAAAAATAAGTAAAAATATAAATAAATATAAAAACAAAAAAAAAATAATATTGATTTTAAATATTTATAGAATTGTTTTTTTTTTATTAAAATATTTTAAAATATTTATAATTTATGAAAATTGTTACTTAATAAATTTTAAATTAATACAAGTATATCTTTGCCCGCCAAAAATTGTTCTAAAATTAAACACACAAAACTCGAATCTCGAAATGCCTTCACTCTCTTCATCTGCTATTGCTGCTGCTACCTACAGTGGCTGCTGCTGCTAGCTGTTAGTCGATTTGGTTCGTTTCGATTGTTTTCGGGTTTTCTCTTGCCTTAACACACACGAGAGCATGGCTCGAATTTCGAAAAATCAAAGCAGTGGCATGAGCAGACATCGAGACTACCGCAGCGACGAATGTGACGATAAAGTCGTGTATCCAGTAGACACGCGAAGCTATAACGGTACACATGCTGCTAACGGACACTGCAATCGTCTGACTTCAAATATAGCCCAATGCGTTCGCTTTAGGGTATCCGTTTAAAGCCAACGTACACGCACATGTACGCACACACACACAGTAACAAGCGCACAACTACAACTGTAAATATTGTATATTCGTGTATGTGTGAAAGATGTTTGCGAAATATTTGTGACTTGTGGGCAGTTTATTGTTTGAATTGTGTTTAGTGTTTCAGTGTTTCTTGTTTCTTCTTGTTTGCCCAAGTGCTTAAATAAATTTCACAAATAATTTAATAAAATATTATAATGAATATAATTCATTTATTTATGGTAATAACTCATCTGCATTTAAATATTTGAAAGTGAGTTTTTTTTGCCAAACCAATATTTAGTATTGGACCTAGGATAATACATAACAAGGATTACCAGAAAATTTAAATATATTAATGAAAATGAAACAAAACAGTGACTAAAATAGCAGCCAAAGCCACAACAGCAACAACATCAACAACAACAGCAACAATAACCGCAACAGCAACAATAGCATTTCGTGTGTTTCGTTTGCCTCGTGCCGCGACTGACTTTGAAAATCGCTTCACTTCACATTTAGCTTGAGCTCGAAGCCGGCTTTTTCTACTCCGGCTCCGACTGTGGCTCCTTGCCGTGCTTCGACTTCGTCGATAATTGGAATTTACGACTGTGGCATAAAAAGAGGAGAATACAGACACATCGACAAACAACACACACACACACAGACAAATTTATATATATTATATATATATACATATATATAGAAGAAGAAGGATAAGCCCAAGCACGGGCCGTAAACGTGCTGCCGAGAACGGTGCTTTGCTTTCAGTTGCTGCTCTCAGCCCGTTGCTTGCCTCTTCCACAAGTTGTACCGTCTGCTTCGCTCACTTCTCGTCCTCGTTGCTGTGGGAATTGTTTGGTGACGCGGACGGTAACGGTTACGGTAACATTGACTGCTTGGCGTTGGCTGCTTGTCCTCACTTTGCTAAACAGCAACGCCTTCGGCTCAGACCCGCCCCATTATCCGTCTATTCCCATTCCTAAATCCCCTTCTTCTATATAATCTATCCTTTGCCGTGATAGTCGTGCCGTGTAAATATTTTTTTTTCGTTATCATTGTCGTTGTCGTCGTCTGTCGTCTGTCGTTTCTCGTTTGTCGTTTTTGTAGTTCCTCCGCTTGGTTCAATTGGCCTGTCAAAGGCAGACGCGCTGATTTGTTATGGTAATAGTTGTCAAAACGAGAGAGATTCGAGAGATCTTTAGTGGCACTTGATTACACTTGGCAGCAGTACGAGTAGCACCAACAACAACAACAGAAAAAAAAATCACAACAACAACAACAGCAACAACAACAACTGTGAACATTGCAAATTGAGAATGAGAATGAGTATAAGAATGCGAAGTGCCAGAAGTGTGACCGTAAATCTTGGCCAATTAAGTGCGTGTGCTCGTTAAGAAGTGTCTCATTAATGCAACCATATATCTATCTACATACATATATACATATGTATCTGTATATAAAATATATACATATACATATATATATATATATATCTACATCGATGTAGGTTTATAAATCTATATAATTATATACACATTTCAAATTCAGATCAGCTCAGACGGCGTGTCGCGCATTGATCTTATAAACTGACCAGCAGGTAGTAATAAAATAATATAATCGACAAAAGCCAAAAGCCAAAACTAAAGCTAAAAACTATAGCTATAGCTAAAACCTAAATCTAAAGCCAAAACAAAACAGTTCATCCATTAAGCCAAGTCATAAGCCAAGAGTAGGCCAGCGTTTTGACTGGAGTTGAAACTGGCGCTGGAGCCGGACAATGGTTGGTTGGCGTAGCCAATAACAATAAAAACAACATGGAATACTGAATGAATTCATTCGGTTTATGCACATATATTAGCTGGTGAGTTATCTGGCAGCCTTTGAGCTACTCTTGAAAATTTATGCTTATATGTATCTGCATAATCGCAAATTAAGCTACATAATTAATAAGGCTGGAAAACCTCAATGCTGCTCGATGTCAGCTGTTGATATAGCACCTTCGTATGCCATCAACTGACTTTAGCACACCGCACAGTCCGATGTATAGCGTATAGCGTATAGTATATACCTATATATACATATACCATATATTTATATATAAATATTTTGAAGACAAAGACCAAGTGTATAGCTACACTGAGAGAAAAATTCATTCAAATCAAAATTGATAACCTTTGAAATTTATAAGTCAATGCAATAGAAAAAGATTATTCAAGTTTTATTAAGTGCGATTATGACTGATTTACACAGAGAGAAATATATGAGTCATTTATTTGATAATCTAATAAAATGAATAACATGACTGAAAGCAATTATAACTTTATTTAAGTACAATTACAACTTAAGTTCATTTAAACTTATGTTTATCTTCTAACAAGCATCAAGTTAATGCAAGCTTAATTACAACCTTTTTTTTTTTCTTTTTTTCTCTCTGTGTATGTGTATACAAATCTATCTATATACATTTGTATCTGTACGTGCCACTGCGTACCAAAAAGTATCGATGTCTGTAATCTTAATTAGCGACACCACAGAGACCGAAGAAGCTTCGGGGTGGGGGGTTTTGGGAGGTAACAGGGCGGAAATGCTATAGGAGAGGCAAATGAGAAGAGTGTAAGAGAAGCAGAGACTGGATAGGACTGTAGTAGACGGTAGACTATAGTGGACAGTTAACTGTGGACTGGTCACTGGTGACTGGTGACTGGTGACTGGACAGCACTCAAGTCAAACATCTTTTAGCATTTAAAGCAATATGAACAATTTTCAGAAAAAAATAAAAAAAAAAACAGAAAAACAGAAAAACAGAAGAAAAAAAAAAAAAACCTAAACCGGTTTCGGATCATAATTTTTTGTCGTATTTTGTATTTTGTATGAAGCTGAGGTATTTTTTTTTTTTATTTTTTTTTTGTCAGTAAATGACCAGCAAATAAACAACATCGATTTGAACAAACTGAACAAAACTGAGACTGAAATCGAAACTGTTGTAGTCAAAGCGAACCGACACGCCTGCTTCATACTATATTACAAGTCTGTACTCTGTAGTCTTCTGTCTGTAGATATAACCGGCTGCCCCCATCAAGAAGCTAAGTTAAGTAACTTCTGCGCGTTTATTAAATATGTATTTAGATACAACGTGCAGGTATAAAGATGTACTTACTTACTTGCTTGCTATCTACAAGTATGTCCAAGTTACAAGCACTCCCAAAGGAAGCAATACACGGATAAACATGTTGTTGCTCTTATGCAGGAGTGTTGGCACCTCTGGCTATGCTTAAAATGCAAATATCTTTTGATCTGCTTTCAAGCAGAAACAGATTCGCACCTTGATGTGAGAAAATCGTGGGGCCTCATCACGCACACACTTAAACATATACTCACACACACACACACACATCCATGCATATATAAACTAAAGTGCTTTGAGCAAAAGTGTTTTTTTTTTTTTTTTATAATTCTTTTAGGCGAGGGAAAGAATTTCTTTAATTGCTGCCATTAGAAAACGTTTAGCATTATTTAAGATTCGCTTATTAAATTACAACTATTTCTATAAAAATTTATATGTGCGTGCGTTAGTTATGAATGTGTGTGTGTGTGTGTGTGTGTTTTAATTGAAAAAAAATAATTACTTTTTAATTATAAATTTTGCGTAATTTGTAAATTTGCGTAAATATCATAGTTCAATGAGAATGAATATAAAGCAATAATTATAATAATAATTATTATTATTTTTGTTTTTGTTATTGTTATTGTTGTTCAATTCTTTCACATACATATACATATGTATGTAAATTTATAATCACATCGAGATTGTGCAATTAATGGAAAATGGTTTTGACTTCTATGTATAATGCCATTAAAATTATAATTATTTATAATAACAAAAAAATGTTTAAACAGAAAATTAATAAATCAACGCTTCTATTGTTTTATTTGTGTTTCGCTCTTTGTGGCAATAAAAACAGATAAAACCTAATGAATTTTCAATGGGCAAGAATTCAAGTTCATTGATATACTAAGTATCATTTGCATTCCCATAACCTGCTTGTCTTGGCATGAGCGTTGGACAGACAGAGACAGAGACAGACAGAGACAGACAGAAAGACAGATAGACAGACAGAGAGACAAACTGTTGGACAGATCATTTAAAATAAATATTGTTGATTTGAAATGCTGAAAAACTGGCCAAATGCCCTTTGTCATAGATGGATTTGCTAGATTGTTGTTGAATTTGAGTGGAAGTCATAGCAAAACATACACAAAAATAACAACAACAACAACAACAAAAGCAACACAACAACAGTAACACGAACAACACAAACAAATCATAGGGCAGATATTCATAGGCAAATTGTTTATGGGAAGCATCGCATCTATTATTATTTTTTCATTTTTTTTTTGATATATATGTATATATATTTTTTTTGCCATTTGCTTTTGCCGAATATCGTAATAATTAATTAAGTTATAATATTAAATGTCCATAAAGGGGCATTATGGCCATAACTTTGAGTGCTTGTGGATATATGATCATGAGCCATGCTTGATTAGCTTAGAATCTCCGAAATGTTGCCAAAACTCATAACTCTTATTGTTATCAGCTGAAATCAAAGCTCACAAACATTTAATAACATATGCTACACATATCAAGATATAATATGTATATATAAAAAGACATGTATATTTTATATATTCTCGTATATCTAGTTATGAATTTGATTTCTCGTTAAGCTTCAGCTTCAGCTTCAGTTTTTGCTTTTTTTGATTTAGATTTTAGATTTTGTGATTTTGTGATTTGGTGATTTTTGCCTGTGTCACATTCTCTGTTGAACAGAATTTATGTGTAAAAAGTGAATAGATTGGGTGAATGAAGAGAATGAAGAAGATTGAGGTGTAGCTATCAAGATGTGGAAGTGAACCAATCATGCTTACTTTCATAACCTGTAACAATGCTCTACTCTCTGTGAGACATTGTCGTTGTCAGTTTTTGGCAATTCGAGCCATGTGCCATATAAATGACTTTACATTTTTTAAAGATATTTTGTTGACAGTCGAGATTGAGTATGCTCCGGTAACGGCATACTTACACACAAAACACATACATACGCGTACGCATATACACACAGATATGTATACATATACAGATACATTGTGGTACACACCTACATATATTTGTGGAAGTATAAATTTCACCATTTATTGAACGATTGACCAGAATAACGTCATGAATTCCATCTTGGCCATGAACTCATTCATCACAATAATAAATACATTCATATGTATAATATAATCATATTCGTTTTGGGTTTCTTTGTTGCATAGATTCATAATTGTTATTGACTTTCAAATTTCAAATTTTTTGCGCAAACTACAAGCTACAAAACAGTGAAAATCCATTGGGATATATGTATGTATGTATGTATATACATAACGTATGTATGTATAATATATGTTAGACATAGAACAGTGCTAGACCATATAATAAAAACCCTTTAATAAATCAATTAAATATATATATTTTTTTTCTATTGGAAATTTATCAAATATTCTATATGTACTTTTCTATATGTACTGAGCTACATATAAATTTTATATTCATTTTTTATTGATCAATTATTTATTGATTACATATTCAACTTATTTATTCATTTTAACTTCATTTTAAAAATTTATAGAAATTATTTGAAAATACTTTTAATTAAATACTTATAAGATCTTTTTAAATTCTTTACTGACTTTTATGAAATAAACCCTTTTTTTCTACGAAATAAGATAAGAAAATTAAATTTCTGTAGAAAATTCAATTCATTCATTTACGTATTGCAATAAACTTAATTAATTTAATTATCTTTTCCCTGTTCACATTTCCCTAATCACAAAATAAAGGGGTTAAGAAACTTGTAAAGAACATATAAAAGTTTTTCAAAGTCTTCTTTGTCTGCCACTTAATATGCTTAACTGAATGAGCAAATATTGAACATGTTGAAGTATGTTGATTTCATTTTCAATTTCAATTTTCATTTAATTATTTAAATTAGCAAAGGAATATATATGTATATAAATAAATACCATAAAAATATTTCATTTTCGTTTTTATTTTTTTTTTTAATAAAATTTGTAAATGAAAATAACATTTGTTAAGGACAATGTGAAAGACACTGTTTGCGAGTACAATGCATTGCAATGTTCGAGTATTTATTCTTTAGCAGCTGGAATTCAGCATTTACCTTTTACTTTTTAACCTTTAACCATTAACCATTAACTGTTTAAGCGCTGCATGTCAATTCCACAGCACAATGAACACATTTGTATTTACTTTTGTCCACAGTTAAGCAGCTCATGCAACTCATGCTACTCCTGGCTATGATGGCTTGCAGTTTAACCAAGGCAACAGTCCAAATGGATGCAAAAGCAACCACAGAAAAAACAGCAACAGCAACAGCAACAACATCAACAAAAATAATAAAAATGTAATGCCAATGAATATGAGAAAAACAAACAACATATAGTGCGTCAGCCAACAATAATAAAAGTAACAAAATCGAAGAGCGAGGCAGAAAAAATATAAAAAGTTAAAACCAAAATGCATTTCGAGGTCGCAGTTCATTACAATTGTCTGCGGCAGGAACTGCAGAATCACAATCACAATGCACAGCAAAAGAAACAGAAGCGAAAGCAACAACAAAAACAAATCCACCAAAGGAATCAATACAGTTTATACCCGCTACAAAGGCGAATCAAAATGAAGATTTCACTTTGCCTAAGAATTTGTCTGTTGTTGGCAAATTGTTTACAAACGCATAGCTCATATCTGGAACCAGACGAACTAATACATGAACTGGATCGTCCGGTGCCGCTAACGTCGGTGCAAGGTGTGTTGGGTAGACAGGCGATGTTGCCGTGTGACATAACGCCATTGGAACGTGACGATGCTGTCTATATGGTGCTCTGGTTTCGCGAGGGCGATGGCGAACCCATTTACAAGTGAGTCGCGAACGGATTTAGCTGGTGTTATCGAGTTGGCCTAAAGCATGAATTTTGTGTTCAACTTATTTGCAGTTTCGATGTGCGAGGTCGTCAGTTTGGACAGGCGCGTTTATGGTCGTCGCCGTTGGCCTTTGGGACGCGAGCACACTTTAGTAGCACATCGCATCCGGCACAGTTGAAAATCGACAATGTACGGATAGAGGATGAAGGCGTTTACCGTTGCCGTGTCGACTTTCGTAATTCGCCTACGCGTAATCTGAAGATAAATCTAACTGTTATTGTGCCCCCAGACAGACCCATTATCTATGAGCCGAATAGACATGACAAGACCAGCAATGTTGAGTCCTTCAACGAGGGCAACGACATTGTCCTTGCCTGTGAGGTATCTGGTGGTAAGAGAACTCATTGTCATCTACTCTTCGTTCGCTATTAATTGACATTTCGTTTGGGCTCACTTTAACAATATGTAGGTCGACCACGTCCCAATGTTACCTGGTACTTGGACAATGCAGTTATCGATGAGTCTTACGACCAGCGTGCCGATGGCAAAACCATCAACCATTTGTCCTATCCCAACATTGGCAGACAACATCTGAATGCTCGACTCGTGTGTGTTGCCAGCAATACGAATCTGATGCCACCAAATAATAAAGTCGTCATATTGGATATTAATCGTAGGTCTACAAAAAAAAAGTTAATTACGCTATTTGAGTGTTAATTATTACAAATTATTGTGTACAGTGAAACCTATTTCGGTGCATATACTTACCAAGGATCGTTTCGTATCGGCGGATCGCACTTACGATATTGAATGTAAAAGTTCCGGATCTAAGCCGCCAGCACTAATATCTTGGTGGAAGGGCAACAAACAAATGAAGAAACTCACAAAGAATGTAAGTTTGAAATTGTATTTTATTTTTTATCAGAATTAAAAATTTACATTCACAATTCACTGAAATTTTCATACACAAAAAAAAAAAAACAATTTCAAATTTCTCAATAAATTTCAAATTTATATTAAATTATTTTAAAATCATTTCAAACAAAAAAAGTTTCACTTAATAACGAAATTAAGAAAACAACAATAAAAATTTAAATCCATTTCAATGAAAAGGTCAAAAGATTGGAGAAGATTCCTGCGCCCTGTGAAAAGCAATTTGGTTAAAAGCGTTAAAACAAATACACGAAATTCTTTTACGCGCTTTTGCTAATTTTAGAGAGGAAAAAAAAAACAAAACAAAACAAAAAAAAAAGAAGAAAATAAAAATGAAACGTTGCTTTTCTTTGTTGAATAAGCTCATTATTTATTGATCCATTGTCGAACGTTATGTAAGTGAGTAAAGGATACAGACACTATATGAATGAATATATAGTTGCTAGTTTGGAGGTTAGACGAAAGGCTAAAGGATAGAGGATAGAGGATGTTTAGGATGTACGGTACGGTGCTTATAATTGCTGCTATTTTCACTTTCACTTTCGTTCGAATCGTTGCGAAGCTTTCTCTCGAGCTTTTCTGTTTTCATTATTCATTTCCTAATGGACTCTGTTTGCGTTTCTTTTTTAGTTTAATGAGCCAGACAATCAATCCCTAAGTATACTGACGTTCACGCCCACTCGCGAGGACGATGGCAAATATTTAACATGTCGGGCGGAAAATCAATTCATCGATGGCAGCTCCATCGAGGACAAATGGCGTCTCATTGTGCACTGTAAGTGGATGAATGTGTTTGGAATGGAATGAAATAGAATGAGCAAAATATGCAAACGGAAATTCTAATTAGCATAGATCAAGTTTTATATACCATTCATATATGTAGCTGTAGATATTTCAACACACATACATACATACAAATATGTATATGTATATTATGTATATATTACAGACCAACCGACAACGCTACTGAAGATGGGCTCCTCATTGAATCCGGATGATATTAAGGAAGGTGACGATGCCTATTTTGAGTGCATTGTTCAATCAAATCCAAAACCCTACAAGATGTCATGGTTTCACAATGTAAGCAATAATTAATTGGCCATTTCGTGAACTTACCTCATCTTGGTTATGCACATGCAACTCTCTCTCTCTCTCTCTCTCTCTCTCTCTCTCTCTCTATCTGTCTCCGCAGGGCAAAGAGCTGCAACATAACATTTCGGTTGGCATTATATTGTCGGATCAATCGCTGGTACTGCAGAGCGTCTCACGAGCTTCGGCCGGTGACTATACTTGTTTGGCTGTCAATTCGGAGGGCAAAGGCCTCAGTAATCCGGTCACATTGCGCATACGCTGTAAGTAGAATCGGCCAGAGAAATCAGTGAAACAAAGACTAGAATGTGTGCTGGATCAGTTGCTGTGGGCAAGGACATAGGCGTAGGCAATGGCATGAGCGCGGGCACGGGCACGGGCACAGGCACGGGTTCTACACAATTTGGCATTGACTACCTTCTATGTAATTTACAATTTAATCCTTGAGCTTGAGGATGGCTTTTAATGCATTTGCCTAAGGGGTTTGTTTCACTGCTGACTGCTGCTGCTGCTTCTGCTGCTGCCTGCAGCATTTGGCTGGTATCCAAGCATACAACCCAGAAGTTAAGTGTACGCCTTGCAACTGCCTCCCGCTTTCTCTCTCTCTCTCTCTTTATATATATATATATATATATATATATATATATATAGCTCGGTCTCACTCTCTCTGTCTCCTATGGTAAGCTTGCCCACGTTAATGACCAAGATTATGTCGCAATGAATGCATTGCCTGCCATAGCTCTGCCCCATTGCCACTCGAATACCGAATACCGTATAGATGGATGCAAGCAAAGCAAGAGAGGCAAAGGGGAGTCAACAATGAAAATGGCAACTGCATTGGCCAAAGTTAAAATTAATTCATAGAAGTTTTAAAGACCAATTCGAAGTATACTCCTTGTTGTCCTTGTAGTTGTTGACGCTGCTGTATTTGTATTTGTATTTGTATTTGCATTTGCATTTGAATATGAATTTTGCATTTGCATTTGTGTGTTTATGTTTGTATGCGGCTTTAAGCCAACTTAACTTAAGCAGGCCATTAAATATTTCAATAAATGCCTTAATTATTTATTTGCATTCCATAGATGCGCCCATCTGTGCTATCGAGCATGAGGAACTGTTGGGAGCCCTCAAGCATGAGACGTTGGCATTGAAATGCGAAGTTGATGCCTCACCGCCTGCTGACTCCTTCCATTGGACCTTTAACTCATCGGGGGAACAAACAGAGCTGCCAGCACGACTGCACTCCAGCGAGGTGAGACTTAAATGCGAGAATATCTCTATATATATATATGTATCTATGTACATACATATATTTACTGCTTGTTAGATAATTTTCCTCTAACGCGCTAAGAGTTCTACGAAAGTCATTTATACTTGAGGTTCAAGTTTCAAGTTTTCAGTTGTCAGAAGTTTCTATATCTAACTTTAAGTTGAAGCTTAAAGAGTCAATTTAATGCTACGAGTGTGCCGAAATGTCTAGTCAATTGTTTACATAAATATTGACCAATTGCCATTGCAGACGGGCATGTCACGCCTTAATTATACGCCCAGTTCGGACCTGGACTATGGCACAATTTCCTGTTGGGGCAAAAACTCAATTGGACTGCAAAAGAGCCCCTGTGTATTCCAAATTGTGGCAGCAGGTAGGCAAATGAACGACTAACACAAATTGCTCAAATATTCTCTGTATACCCCAGCCCCTCCCACTCCCCGCACACAGCATTTACTTACTAACGGTACTTCATTTGATGCAACGCATCGTTTTCTGTATCTCCCCCTTTATACCCAATGCCAGGACGACCATTTCCTCTGCAAAACTGCTCAGTGAGCAATCAATCTGTGGATTCCCTACAAGTTGACTGCATTGAGGGATTCGATGGTGGTTTACCCCAGAGCTTTATGCTAGAGCTGGTGGAATTGAATTCTCTGCGTTTGGTCAGAAACATTACAGTCTCTGTAAGTGAATTAGTCAGACTTACCAGACCTGACCCAGACAGCCAGACAAGCATCTGTCAATTACACTTTTAATCATTTTCCTTATTTAGCATACTCCAGTTAATTTTGTTATTGAGAATTTGGATCAGGCTGCTACCTATCGCATGATAATCTTTGCGGTTAATGTCAAGGGACGCTCGGAACCTATTATAATCGATGATATTAACTTTAAAGGCGTAGCCAAACTAACAGGTAAGTAGACTTAAGTTTCAAATTTTAACTCTATGAGTTGAGCAACTTAATTTCTTTCTTTATTTTTGCAGGCAACACGACGGGTCTGTCCATGCCGTTGTCGCCATTTTTAGCTGGCTTAACGCTCTTCTGCGGGCTGCTCTTTGCCATTTCCTGCATTATTCTGGCGGCCGTATATAGACGATTCTCAAATCGGTACGTTTAATGTAGTCTTAATGGCCACTTGGTTCGCTTAATGTTGCCCCATTTGAATTGCAGCCGCAACGATAATAATCTCAAAGCTGTGAAGCACACACAATTAGCCATACCGGCAGATTGCCAACTGGATCCGTTGCATCCCAATCAGCATACAAATAGTCAGGGACGTGGTGGTCACCAAGGCCAGGAGCATAGCAGCCAGGGTGGTGGGCATCATGAGCAGGCGCATCACAGCTTGCTGCCGATTAATTGTGATAATCGAAATGTGGTCGACTGTGGTAACTTGGGTGAAGTGACCATTGATGGTGGCACAAGAACATCGCCAAGTGTACATGGCTTAGGCATGACAATGGGTAGCGATACTTTACGTAGCACAGCACGTAATCGGCCCAATGCACAAATTCTGGGGGATCAGGCCGATATAGATGACACCGATCCGGATGTTATACCCAATCAATATGGTAAGTGTAATCTTGATTTACCTTGCTTCAGTTGAAGCTCTTATTGGGATTTTGGCTTATTTGCTATAGAAAAACGGCCATTGAAAGCGCTGGTAGCATCACCTGGTTATGCCAGCCCCTCGACCCGACTTATGCAACGTGATTATTGCAATAGTCGTGATGCTGAGCATCATCCTAAAAATAATTCTGACGGTGGTATCGTCGGTATCAGTGGTATCGGTGGTATCGGTGGTATCGGTGGTATCGGTGGATTGGGTGGTGGCCTAGAGGCCAGCACTGTGGGTCTGCTTAGCAATTCTGGCAACGAAGTGTTGCACTATACGTTCCGCCCAAGTAAACAAATTGTAAGTAATATTTATTTTAATTTTGATTCCTTTTCTGCTTTCATGGTTGCCTTACATACATATGTATATGTAGTTGTCTATTTTATTAAATTGGTTTCTTTTGTTCTATGCTTTGTTCTGCTTTCTTTCTATGCATTTCTTCAGAGCTATGCTACACTTAATAAAAAGGGCATAACTACATGTAGTCCTCCATTGGGATCGATGAACTATAATGTAAGTACATCGACGCCCTCATCATCATATCATTTAACACCGCAACCCATGGAGGTCAGTTTGCTCAGTCCGAATAATGCATCGGTGACATCGTCATTAAGCGAATACAGATTTCGACCCGAAGTGGTAACAACGTCAAATCGCATACAGGAAAGTTGTATATAAATGTGAAGATTCAAAAGCATCATTCAATATTAAATATAACATTAATCGCTCTTGTCTACAATACATAAAATACATATAATACTTAACTATAACGATGACTTATATATATATATATATATATATATATATATAGTTATATTAGTACTATGTGTATTTACAAATCAATGTAATTAATATCTGTCTGAGTGTGTGTTTTCAGCTAGTGAAAGAAACAATTAAATATCGAATGGTAATAATAATAATAATAATAATAACCCAGCTACTAGACATATTATTACATTATTATTAAATGTATAGTATATATTACAGAATGATACAATAGAAAATATAATACTATATTATATACTGCATAATACCATATCGTATATACATATATATACTCGTATATATCGTATCCATATGCTATTTATTCGCATGGTTTGAGGCAAGACTTCTATAATTGTAAGCCATAAATTCTTTGTACTTGTTGCATTCATTAATTACTAGGTCAAATTTAATGCCAAAAGTGTACACTGAAGATTACACTCAATCAATTTGTAAATACTTATATTAAAAATCGTAAAACCGACAAAAAGAGAAACAAATCAAGAAAGTAAATTTATCTTTGGCTTGCCGCAGATATTATACTCTTGCAGTCTTCAAAATAAATTTTTTTTTATACAAAAAGTCAATGTTTGACCGATAATTTCTATGGCAGCTATATGATATAGTGTTCCGATTTTGTTGTTTTTAACTTATACACAGTTTATGGCCATATCCTTACTCCTGTAAGTATACCAAGTTTTATTGAGAAAACTAAAAACTGACCGACGTAAAGACGGACATTTAAATTTAGAATCAGCGGTTGCTGATCTAGAATATATATATATATATATATGTACGTTACAAACTGTTTCGATAATAAATATAAGCACTGCAAGGGTGTAGAAAATCTTACGTAATCCCCTTTGTCATTTGTTGTAATTTGTAACTAAGTCTTAATACTCGTAGAGTCAATAGGGATGAAACAAATACATATATAGTATATATATATACATGCTCGATATCGTAAAATATAAAACTACATAACATATCTGTTGTTCAATTTGATTTATGACCAATTCATACATAATCATAAATGTTTACACATATCTCCCAAGAAATTTTCTACAGCTGCGTTCATTATATCTAACAGTTTTGCTTCTTTAACTCACACTTAAGGATAATGCTTTTACTTCTATGCCGTGGTCAATGTCGTGAGCCTAAAACAAATTTCAACTTGAAAGAATGAAACTAATTTACATATCCTCCTCCCTCCCATATCGATCTAATTTAAACAGGATCTGCACTCTTCCAGACCTAGAAGAGTACTACGGGAATCACATTTCTGACACACAGATACAGATACAAATACAAATACAGTTACAGTTACAGTTACAGATACTCATAGATATCTTGTAGTATGTCATATTCCTAATCTCTATAAAAGTATTATCTATTGATTTATTATTTCAATTTCGATTATAATTATGATTATATAACGAACGTGTTAATAATAGCCGGATAAGCAACAATAGCCACATTTTGTGTTAAGTAAATATCTATAATTAACCCGACATATCTAACAGTAAGATTTAGATCATATTAACTGTACATAACATACATATATATATATATATATATATATATAATATAATTTATACAATAAAACCATACATAAAATACATATAGAAAGGCTTAAGCTCTAGATTGTCTTCACATAGCATGAAAGTTTTCCTGGAATGTCTAATTCGTAAATCGCAACGATTACGTATTATAATTGTACATATATATAAAAAAAAAATACAAAATTTCAAATGATATATGAAACATTTGCTTCGATCTGAGAATAAGCTCCCAATATAAACCAACATTTCAGTTAAGTATAGTAACTATAAGATACATTTATAGGCAAATTGAAAAATCAGCTAACTGTGTTTTCAGACAAAACTTTGTATTAGATAATGAGATAATGATATATAATATATTGATAATTTATCGCATTGGCATTCTTTATACAGACTTCCTAAATATACATAAAGATACAATATATATACCATACTTAAATATATATATATATATATATATATATATAAACTATGTAGTCCGATATATATATATATATATATATATATATATAGATACATATATGCTTCGTTTTCGAAGAAACGCTGTTTTCGGAGACACAGTTCTAGCTAAATAAGTAGTAGAAGTTTTCTATGTTATACTATATGTATGTTTATGTGTGTGTTAATGTATGTGCGTGTGCGTGTTTTAGACAATTTCTGGCCAAGAAATATTGTATGTGTTAATCTTAAGCTGAAAGCGAAACGAAAACAAACTGCAAAGATTAGTATAAATTGTCAAAATAGTTTTTATAACTATTTAAAAAAAAAATAAAATAAAAACAAAATTAAATTAAATAAATGGAAAATGAATACAAAAAAGAATACGAAAAAAAAAAAAAACAAATCCGAGTACTATAAAATAAATTAAATTAAAAATAAATTTAAAACAAAAATATATATATGAAAATAAAAAAAATTTTTTCTTCACTATTTTGTTGGCAAAGTCGTCGCTTTGATAAGCACTTGGGCAGCAGGAGGCATTGCGGACACAAACCTAACTCCTGCGGCACTAGTACTTAGGAAAGCAATACGCTTGAAATACGATCTACTCCAGCTTCCCACCTCTCCTACTCTTGTCTATTATTCTTACTCGTTCGTCTTTAATGCAACTATTGTTGAATATATGTATGTATTGCTGCAATGAAGAAATAATACTAATGAATTCAGTTTGATCTGTCACAGATATATATAATATACATACATACATACATACGTCTCCTAAGCATTTGCCGCAGCTGACAAACATACATTTATAGTATATGGTGCATATGTATGTCTTTGACTCATTCCGCACATCTTCTGACAGCTTGAAGCATGCAACGTAAGACTGAAATGAACAATGAAATGTTTTAATATACAACAAAAATATACAGCTGAACTCTGCACTTCATACAAATAGTTCAAATAGTCTTGTGTTATTAATATACAGATGCTTAACCTTATGCATGGCTCTGTCGTATATCTTAATAAAGTGCTTTTTCCTATGTTTTTTTTTTCTCATTTTGTTTTCTTAGTTTTTTTTTTTTTTGATATATTTCGTTCTCTTGATGTCTCAACGCCCCAACCAAAAAAAAAAAAAAAAAAGAAAAGATAGAGCCGAAAACATTTCTCATATAATGTATATGTGTATTCTTACTCTCCTTCCACTCTCTCTCCTCTGTGTGTATCATTGCAAGTCATATATGGCATATTGCTATGGCTAGTAACCTCTTGCACATAATACATAAGTTTATTAAATTTAAATTGGCTTAATTGACCCTCATTCGTTTTCCGTTGTGCCGCATCGACAAACAAACACGACACACGATTCTGCTTCTGCTTCTGTTTCTGTATTTCTGTTCAATGTGCACAACTATGTGTGTATGTGTGTGTATTGTGTGTGTGTGTGTGTGTGTGTGTGTGTCGCTTGTTTGGCTTCATTGTGAAGCATTCAAAGTCAATTGAATTTAAACGAATAAAACTACATACAATGTACCACCAAGTACTATATGTAGCAGCAGCAAGCAGACGTTGTTCAACAGGAATATATTCTTATTGTTGCTATTTTTACTGTTGTTGTTGTTGTTGTTGCTGCTTCATTTGATTGAGAGATTGTCGAAAAAATATGCAACAAATAGTCGTTGCATCTATCGAATAAATTAAAATATAGATTAACAAGTAAGTAGAGGCAACTAACATTGCATACTGGTCATGTTCAAGCATGCATCAATTGATAGCATTTCTCATACGTATGTATGTATGTATGTATGTATGTACGTATGTAAGTATAAGTGTGCATATGCCACAAGTGTATGACTAAGGGCAACAGCATTTCCTGTCTCTCAATATGACAAAAGTAAGAAATCAACACTTTTCATACTCTGTCTCCATCTGTCTCTCTCTCTGTCTCTGAAACTATTGCATGTCATTTGTAAATTTCAAATAATTATTAATTGAATTTGAATTTAAGAAAATTCTATTAGTACATGACACTACCAATTGACCGTAATAAATTCTTTGAATAAATTACAGAAATTGAATTGAATTGAAGTCTCTGATCTCTGATATCTTCTCTGTCAATTATAACAATATCAAGTAATATATATACATGCATATATATAGTACGCTAGATAGATTTACTTTCTATCTAACTTTCTTACATTTCATTCGCATATTACAACACAATTTCTAATTGCAAAATTGTTTATCAATTTTCTGTACATAGAAATTTTGCAATGAAATAAAACAATACAAATTATCTTTGGAATATGTGCATGTGTGGAAGAGAGAGAGATAGTGAGAGAGAGAGAGAAAGATGTGAAGTAGAGAAGTAAAAAGGAAATCTGAACACACAGTTCCCAAGCAGCCGACGACAACAACAGCAATTTTTACCGATTGTGATTATCGCGCCTTCGAGAAGAGGTCTTAACCCCGCACGGAGAACTGACCAGCGGCTGCTCGTGCTCGTGCCTCTGTCGTACTTTCAGTATATAAAGTGATACATTCAGACATAAATGTATGTACATATGTACATATATATTTATATAGTCACATATGTATATATATATATGTATACTTTTATTTAAATACTGAACTTTAAGATTATTATTATTATTATATTATTATGAAGTATTACTCAGCTGTAGTATAAAAATGCAAAAGTTTTCTTTTTTTATTTTTTGTATTTGATTTTTACGCGAGAAAAAATTTTGATTTTTAAAATTTAGAACACGCGACGTATAGGAATCTACCGGAGAGAACGCAGAGAAGAGAACATTGTTGCTCGAGTGCGATTCTTCAACTGATTTGTGCAACGATCGCTCGGACAGTCATTGGATTTTTGAAAATAACCATCAATTCATTACTGAGTCTCGATTCTATATGTCTGTCTCTATATATGTCAATCTCTGTCTGTGTGTGTGTGTATGTGTGTAAGTGTCGGACACGCCGCCCTCATATAGAATAATTGTACATACACACAAACATACATGCATGTATATATGTACATATGTATATCTCTCTTGATGTACATCAACTTCAATTCCGCAACACAAAAAGAACACAAGCGACTCGCCCAACCCAACCCCGCAGTAGCGACGACAGCGTCCACGACAGTAACTGCGGCAACAACTGCGAAGGCAGCAGCTGAAGCAGCGGCAGCAACGACAGCGGCAGCGACAGTTGATTATTAACTAAGCCCGTCGCAAATGTCCCGCATTTATAAAAGTAGTCTAAAGAAAGAGAAGGAGACCCAAAACACAGAGAGAGAGAGAAAGGGAGAGTCAGAGTGAGAGTGTATGTGAAAAATGTGAGAGAGAGGGAAGCTCCCTCTTTTCATATGCGATTATTACTTTATCTCAATGCAGCTTGTTACAATTTTTTTTTTTTTTTTTTCTTTTTTTTCAATCTGAAATCAACATTATTGCCGGCTTTTCACACAGTTGATTTTTGATGGCGATTCAGATTCAGATTCTGATTTCGATTCAGATTCTGATTCTGATTTAGATTAAACTATTCCCAAGTGCGAAATCCCCTATAAGAAATGAAAATTGTTTCCAGCCACGGGTCACTCTATGTTCGAGATTTACTCGTACTTTCTTCACTTTTCACACTTCACACTTACTCTCTTACATGTATTCTCGGACCATTATGCACTTTTCGCTATGGCATGATGAGGGTCAATGGGGAACACTCTAATTTATGACTATACATTTATGTTCGAAATTTATAAATGGATATAGAGAAAGAGAGATGAACAACGGGAATGCAATAAAAATAATATTAATTCAAATTCAATTAAATATTTTTATGAACAAGAATGCACAAGAAATAGGCATTTCCGGGTAAGTAACTAAATAACATACGATATAAAGAAATTTTATGAGTGTAAGATTTAAAATTCATGTGAACTTTGAATCTTGGAAAAAGCTTAACAAAGTTTTACCAACATTTTCTTTTCTAAAAATAATTTATTATTTTTTCTATTTATGCTTATTATTTTCTTTTTATTTTTTATGTTTGTTTATTTATAGAATTTTTTTTTATATTATATTTATATTTATTTTTATTTTATATTTAAATTTTACTTTATTTATTTTTTATGTTTGTTTATTTATAGAATTTTTTTTATATTATATTTATATTTATTTTTATTTTATATTTAAATTTTACTTTATTTATTTTTTATGTTTGTTTATTTATAGAATTTTTTTTTATATTATATTTATATTTATTTTTATTTTATATTTAAATTTTACTTTATTTATTTTTTATGTTTGTTTATTTATAGAATTTTTTTTTATATTATATTTATATTTATTTTTATTTTATATTTAAATTTTACTTTATTTATTTTTTTATGTTTGTTTATTTATAGAATTTTTTTTATATTTTATTTATTTTTATTTTTTATTTATATTTTACTCTATTTTATAATCATATTTCTATCAATTCAACTATTTATTTTGCTTTAAAATTTGGAAAATTAAAAATGATTTAATTAATTTTAATCTATTTAATTAATATCAATATTTATATTCATATAAATGTAACTATAATAAATATTTATGCTATAGTTGAATTTTTACATTTATTTTAGTTAAATAAATTTCTATAAATAAATATCGATTGCAACAGTTAAAAAATAGTTAGACTAGAGTCTTGTGCTATTATTAGAGTCGCTTGGGGTTGTTATTACAATAAAAAAAACTACTGCGCACTATATGCAGGGTATAAATAAATACTAGTATAACATTTACAACATATAGAGACATAGACATTATATCTTATATATGTATATGATATGGTATGTATATATATGTATATATATCTAGTATAAAACTTATGACAGATGCTCGCATGTATTTTACTTAGTTGACTGAAGAATTTCAATTAATTCAATGGCATCAAGTAAATAACAGAAAGATCAGGAATGGGATGGGGATGGGGATGGGGATGAGAATTGGAATGGGAATGGGAATATGAATGATACTGTGTATATGGAAATGAGAATCACATTAATTTGGTCAATCTCAATCTTAGTCTCAGCTTCTGTCGTAGTCTCAATCTTGGTCTACGAATCTGTTTTTCTAGTGTGAAATTCACATACAAAGATTATACTAGTATGTAGTACGGACTACGAGTTGTGGCTTCCTTATTACGGCGCATACATGATTTAATAGACCTATGTACGAGTATATCTATATATCTATCTATCTATAGTACGAGTATATGGTCTACAATATATTTATATGTATAAGAACATATACATACGCATGTATGTTATATACAACGACTATGAGAGTAAGTCTTAGACTATAAGTACATGTAGTATATGGGGGGGCACAAAAGCCTCAAAGATTGTAAAACTCAAGTCAACTTAAATAGCTCTTATGGCAATCCCCCATCCACTTTCTCACTCACCCACACACACACACACACACACATACATATATACACACGCACATATACATTGATAGATATAGGCATCTGCATCTACAAATAAGAGTTTTAAACGTGGCGCTTTCACCGCAAACCTATAAAATGGAACGACTTTGGGTAAAACCCTTTGCCGGAAGCAAAAGGAACGGCCAGACGAATACTCCTGAATCCACTCATTGGAGTACATCGATTTTCGCATACATTGTTGTCGACCAACAACAACAACAACAACAACGACAGCGACTAAGACGACGGTGACGGTGACGGCGACGACGACACGGGTCGCTGTCCAGGGCTACCTACTAGCAAAGAGATGGAGAGAATGGATGTGAGATGTGGGGTGTGGCATATACAAAGATTAAGGTGAAATCCACAAATTTGGCGCAAATGAATTTTCTTTTTATGTTTTTTACACATCTTAAATTTTTTATTATTATGCCATCCTTTGTTGTACATTTTCGATTCTCATTCTATTACACTTTCGGTTCACTTTTCGCTTTTGGTTTTTGGTTTTTTTTTTCTTTCGGTTTCGGTTTCAGTTTCCGTTCATAGCTTTAGCAACTCCCGCTATTCAAAAATCCGGAACCCGCTACCCGCTAACCTATAACCCGCAATACAACACTTCGTTCCTGCCACAAGTTCAGTTTTCGGTTCGCCAACGAGTTTCCTATGCATGCGAATTGGAGAAATTTGCGTGCGTGTTTTGAATAAGAATTTGTTGCATATTTGCCTCTGCCTGGTTGCCCTTTTTGGCCAAATGGAAAAAAATAGACGTGCCAGCCACAAGGCCAGAGTCAGCGACGCCTCGGTGCCAACTGTCTATGCGTGTGTGCGTGATTGTATGTGTGTGTGTGTGTGTGTGCGTGTGTGTGTGTATATGCCCCAAGCCTCAAACTCTGACTGTAGCGCCAACTGGCACTAAGGCTAAAACTGAAACTGAAGCTAGAAGCTGGAACTAGAGCTGAAGCGAAAGGTTGTAGGTGGCGCTGAAGCTATAGCTGAAGCTGGAGACTCTAGCTTGTAACTGTAACTGTAGTCGATGCCTGAAGTCAGAACGCTGTGCGTCGTCGCATATATCTGCAGTTATAGATTATAAAAAGTAGCAAATATATATATATATGTATGTAAAAAACAAGATGATATTTGTAAAACTTAAAGCAAATACGACTAAATAATACCCTGTAAACAGCTAAGAAATAAATTATACTCAAAAACTCTTTATAAACATATTATAGAAAAATGTTGAAATAAAAAACAAAATAATTATCAAACATATAAACATCATAGCCATTGCATATCTAGCTTTACAGGGTATTACCAAAAGCGAATTCCCCTGTTGCGTATGAATTTTTTTTTTTTTTTTTTGGCTTCTCCACTGAAGTAGAAAACATTTTCGCTTTGGGTAAATGTGATTTATATTGATTGTAATCGTGGGAACGAGCAAACACCTAACAACAATGCGAATAGAGCCACGCATATGACTAAGAAGTAAAGCGACAGAGAGAGAGAGAGAGAGAGAGAGAGAGAGGAGCAAAAGATGGTAGCAGGGATAGAGACGGCAACAGGAAACAGGCAACAGGCAACAGCTATGACAATGAGTATAGCAAGAACTCGAAAGTGAAGCACCAATTTGTTATTGATAGATTGAAAGCTATATCGATATAGCCTAGAGTTAGGGGGCGTCGAGTGTGGCATAGAGTTTTTCAGATAGTTGAAGTATTTAGTGTTTGATAACATTGCACGAACTTGCATGGCAAACGCCTTGGAAAATCTGTTCTAAGCTAACTTTTGGAATGGGAACAATGTGTGTCAAAAATGATGTTGCCAATGCTGGCAGAGACAGCTCATAGTCACAATCTTTGCTGCAGCAAGTCTCCCAAGAGAAAGAAGAAGCATTAAAGCAACGCGACTTACCACAACCCGCAGCTTGTATATTCAAGCAGAAAGTGAAATAGCATCAGCGAAAGGCATTGCAAGACAGAACAGAGAAAGAGATAAAGAGCGAGAGCGAGAGCGAAAGAGAGAGAGACAGAAAGAGGGAGGAAGGGTAGCAATGCAACCACCATACAGTATGCTGCATATTGCATGCTGTATGCTGCATGCTGTATGCTACATGCTACACACTATATGTGGCATGTCTTTACCCCTGCTAGAAATTTATTTTGACTGCTTACCCCCTGCCCCTTTCAGTGCTCCCATTGCACACTCGTCGCTGCATGGTTTTTTGAGTGGCATTTGGCTTTAGGCTGCCACGGATTTCGGCTCTCTATGATGCGCTGACACTGTGTGACGACGCGACATGACGACATGGCGTCAGTTCGTGTCAAGGACTTGAACTTCTTTTTTTTTTATTTATTTATTAATTATAATTAGGTTGCAACACGTTTGTACGTGCCAAAAATTCTATGTGAATCATGACAAGAGACACAAAGAGAGAGAGAGAGAGAGAGAGAGATAGGAGAGAGAGAAAGAGAGAAAGGAGAAAGTATAAGCATTGGACTGTCTTAACCATTGACTAATTGCCTCGAACCTTTATTGCCGTAGGTTAACGCCAACATCAGTTTACCATAGTTCGCTTCCATGACGAGCTCATATGTCCTCCCATATCCACATAAATCACGCACACTTTGCTTCTCTGTCTCTGTCTCTCTCTATCTTCTTATTCCTCTTTCTCTTCATGTTGTTGTTCTTCCTCTTATACGTAGTTTGGGCAATTTGTCAAATTTCCACCGCCCATTTTCCACTACTACATATGCCCTTTCTTTATCTCTCTCTCTCTCTTTCTGGCAATCTCTTCTACATGTAGAGCTTATATTTGTACCGTGATTAACATAAACCTAACCACAAATTGTGATCCACTGCCAATGGGGCTGCAAAGTTTGTTAATAATGTTTTCCCGGAATCAAGAATCAGGCATCAGGCATCAGACATCAATCTGTCCACCTGTCCAACTGTTCAACTGTCTGGGCCCACAGTTTGCTTGCTATCCGAAAATAATGCAAAATTCACTGGCGGCAAAATAAATAAATACGTTGAAGATGACATATGATTTGACTTACGCCCCGAATGATAAAACTGTCTGAAAACAAATATTTCCGCTTACACTCATGTCTGTATCTTCACATCTATCTATCTCTTTCTCTCTCTCTCTCTCTCTTTCTTTTTTTTTTCTCTCTCAGACGTTGTGACTGACAGTGAGGAAGTTTGGCAAACAGGAAACAGGCAGACAACAAAAAAAAAAAAAAATAATAAAAAAAAAGCAAGAAAAACGTAAGAGCAACAGAAAGTGCGACGGCGACGGCAACGGCAACGGCAACGGAAACGATAGGCTTTGTGTCCATTGCCGTGTTTTGCCATTTGGTCGTGGTTTATTTAAGGTTCTGCTTTGCTCCGTCATTATGAAGGACATCATTCAACCAGTTGAGTCTACCCGCAAAAAGAAATTTCTCCTAAATTCTCCCCTAATTTGTACACATATGTATAAATGTGTTTTTCCCCATTCATATTCCTCTTCCCTTTCCCTTTCCCATTCATTTTCTCCTGCTGCCAGTGAACAACACCCGTCACCCGTTCCCCAACGAACATTCAATGTGCGATACGAACATCAGGCCGAAAAATGTTGAGCTACTTATGCAAATAAACATAGGCTATGCGGCGAGTGGGCGTTATTCTGTTGCTGCGTGGGTGGGAAATGCGCGTGGGAGGGGCGGGGCACTGTTAAGGCTTGTGGTTGTTACTGAGGCCAATATCTTAACTTACAGCCGCCTGTTGTACGTATGTATTGCTGTATTGCCTTATTGCCGTATTGCTATATTGCTGTACGGCATGTGGAAATACGATATTGTTAATTAATTTACGCTTTTATTGCTGCTCTTTCTCTGCTTCACTTTCAGTCAGCAGTTTTCGTTCAACTGCGCTGCGTTTTAGCTGCCTAAGCGCTGTCGCTGGTGCTACCCATATCAAAACGCGATTATGTTCGGGGTCAACATACATATATGCAAAAAGTAAAAAAAAAAAAATAACCAAAGAATAGTAAATCAAATGCTTGTTAACATGTTGACGTGTAATAAGATTGATGCTTTGTGCAGATAAAGGTTAGTTTTTTTATTAACTAAAATTTAGTTGTTATTTATTAATGAAATTTACCATTGTACATTGTAGCTAACCACAACATTTAGTATCAATGTCTATATTATTTTGATTCTACAACTTATTATTAAAATGGAATAAATTTATTTTAAATTTTATATTAAAATTCATATTGTGCCTTATTTAATTGCATAGAAAATTGTATAACTAATAATTTCGATGTAATTTTTAAGCAAATATTTTCAAATTCAAATTTAAAACAATTAAACGAGTGCTGCCACATCCTATTTTCAAGATTCTGTATTGCCATACTTTTGAAATTTGTAAGCACTCACTATGCAATGCTGATTGTTACGACAATTGTTTACTCTTATACTGTTGTAAATCTGGTAAATGACTTAAAGACGGGAATTTTTATTATGTACTAAATTACCCTAATGTCAGAAAGTTCCAACTTGATATACAAGTTAACTAATCGCCCGACATAGATATAAATATTAATGAAAGGTAAGAGGCAAAGATAAGTAGCAAAATGAATGAAATATACGATACAGTTGAACCACTAAGCAAATAATATTCCTTTTTTTAGGGCTATACGTCTTTACAATATATGAAACCGTGTACTAAGTGCCCATTAGTTATTTACAAATGTTGGGTGATTTTAGGTAAGTTTCTTTAAAAACGGAAAGTACCAACATGATATGCTTATATCGTAAATTGCATAAGAACTAGGTTCATGAATAAGATATACAATTTGGAACAAAAGTAAGTTAAATATACGATATTGAACAAATGGACTAAATGCCTATCAGGGACTAAATATGTGTCTATGGTTAAATTCCCAAAAATTAAATTCAATTTAAAATGCATTTTTATTTATATGTTTGTATACCGGTTGGCAAAGTCGTGCAATGATGTTGATACATTTGTAAAAGAAATATCGTATCATCCAGAGTCAGTTCGGCTTTTGATAAAGTTTTTATACGATGTTTGACCTTTTTTAGGATTTCACATTCAGGTGGCGTAAATGTCTCTACAATCTGTTAGCAAACAATATAATTTAAACATACATTTATAGAAATTTTATAGAAGTGCAATCGATTAAAAAGTATTTACCTCAGCTATATATTCGTCCGATTCACCACGTTCCTTCATCGCCTCAACAATGCTGTCCAGTCTTTGGGATTTCTCGATAAGTCCTTTATGCTCAATTTTCTCAAAATTCGATCGTCTGATGGTATTATACAATGCCTTAAAGCATATGTCCAGTAGCATTCTGACCGTCTGCAACAAGAGAGAATATTAAAATTCATTTTATTTTATTTTGTTTTGTTTTTCTGTTTAAAGCTTACATCTTTCGTTTTAATTTGAAAGAGATAAAATGCCTTAGCTGGTCCACTGCCTCCGCCACCGGCTTTCTTAATGACTTTCACATGAATAAACTGTTCTTGGAACAAATTATAGGCAAGTGATTTAGCCTCCTTTGCCGGTATCATAGCCTCCTTTTGCAAATCCTCCTGTTCAATATATTTTTTAAATCGTATTACTCGAAATATACGCGTCGCTTTCGATCCAAAACGTTCAGTTATAACTGATTCAACGCAAGCAAATCCCAATGATTCAAAAGCACGTTCCATATCGACAACATACTGACCGCCGCCCATGTCGCCCACTTTCCGAAGAAAGCCAAGTGAATCGTCAGCTGAAAGATCAAACGAAAGATACATTAAAGTTACCATCGAGATTAAGATTGATATATAAGAATAATTTACTTATAATACACAAGTATTGATCGAGGTGCTTCATCAAGTCAAGATTATTTGATTTACGCTCAATTGTTTGCTTTAACTCCACGAATGTTACATGATTAGACGCTTTCTGCACATGGGAAAATTTATTTAGTATTTACAGTTAATATTATTATATTATTTAGACTTACTCGCTGCCATGGATCCGTTGTTTGGTACATGATGCTAAGAATGAAACCAAAACATTCTGCAGCAGTTGCACCTAATTTTCGTTCAATAGCCTGTTTCATGATGTCATCACGAAACTCCTGATGAAATCGATCATAGTTCAGATGATATATCATATTTGCGTCTGGGGCATTCGATATTTTTTGTTCACCTCGTTGAATCTGCGCTATAAAGTTCAGATCAATATTGGGTGGCACATAAAATTCGCATTCATTGGAATGAAACTTAGGAATTGGATCATCCTCAGCATCACCAACTACTAGCTCCTTCGTTTTAATAATGTAATGATCGGATATCATTTGCATAAATGTATCTCGATAGTTTTCAGCACTTTCTCCTTTATTCTCTCCATCAGCTAAGCACTTGACTAATATGTGAGTTGCCGCATCAGAGCCAGAATTCAGCAACTCCTCGGCAATTGAGCTGCCAATATTGCCATACTTTGTCTGTATCAAATGTATATAGCTGCAAATTGTATAAGAATTAAATATATATATCTGGATATTATGATTCATTTGTCAATATGTGTAAATATTATATTTACCGGGCATAGCGCAAGAGGCAAATGATATCTTCCCTCTTGAGTGCATACTCGGGCACAAAGGGATTGGTTTTGGACTCATGAAAAGTAACCAGCCTAAACTTAATAAGCACTGCCAAAGCTACTCCAACTTCTTTTCGCGAGAACGGTGTGCTTCCAACAATCTGCGACAATGTGCGCGTGGTAGCTAAGAATAGACAATCGGCAACTGATTGCACCACTTTGCCGAAACATTGCTCCAGTATAGCCGAGCACAAATGTGCGTAGTCGGCCGACATAGCTCAATAAAATTGTAAGTCAAATACCAGGATCGTCTATTAATTAATTAGTATGTGTAAGCAAAATATAAACAAATCAACCGGTTGCTACAATACACATGATGTCTATCGATACATCGATATCGGCATCGAAATGCAATGTTTTTATTTTTTGTAGTGTTGCAAATGGCAACTTGTAACGTGCATATGGCAAATATTTACCATGAGAAACATCGAAAATTACCAATTATGTGCGTTCAGCAATATTTTTAGATATTTCATCACTGAGTATTGATTTAGTGTCTGAGCAGACTTGCTATTAATATACATATTTCCACGCAAATAAAATAAATAAATTTCATTTAATATTACGTAATACGAAATATTTGAAATTACAGAACACTTTACGGCAGGAATCAAGTAAATCTTTCGACCATTGCAATCGATAGCAAAAGAATTGATCTATCTGAACGTGCCCCGATAGTGAAAGGAAAAACAATTTGCGTATCATAAATAGTTTTATAGCAAGTGGGCAATTTTTTCTGCAAAACAAAATTCTCCTACCGTCTTATTAAATTGCCCATGAAACGGGAAAACATTATTAAGTCCATGGGTAGAGAAGTTAACGGCCGTGATCAACAATACGCACTTCCATTTATTATATTATACTTTGAATATTCCATGGAATTGGATCTAGATCTAAAGCTAGAAAGTTACTAGACTAGACCATCAATTACCCCCATTTGAAGGTTAGTTATAACATTAGATAAGATAATAAATATATTTATCTATCCACATGCACATTATTTAAAGTTTTCTCTATATTTTAGCTAAATCTCGCACGAGGACATATCCATATACAGCATGACAGACATAGATGAATCGTCAACAGATTTGCCCAGTAGTTCACTGGATGAATTCCGTGCAAGCTGGCAACGCGAGCTACAGGTACAAAATGAGCCACAGACAGCGATACCAGCAGGCCCGGATGACATTGACATTCAGGCCAAGGCCGAGAGTTATTATCGGACAGCTGTTGATTTAGAGCAGCGCGGCAAAGTTTATGATGCTTTAGTTTTCTATCGGAAGGCCACCCAAATTGTACCAGATATCGAATTTCGATTTTACGAACAGCAAAAACTTCACCATGATATAAACAAAAAGTATCAAAATCTTCCAACTGATTTTGCCAAAAAGTTGGACTTAAACAAATCCAAGGACGCTAAAGAGGATTTGTCACCAATTGTTGGTCTTTGTGAGAAGTTTCAACGTGACCTGTGCAATGAAGAAATTTATGGCGGCAAAATTTTAATAAATAGTCGCGACACTAGCGTTATAATGACAGGTCGAAATTTACATATATCCGATCTGCCGCCCGAGATAATAATGAATGTACTTCGCTGGGTGGTCTCATCACAATTGGATATGAAATCACTGGAACAGTTCTCAGCCGTATGCAGAGGCTTTTACATATACGCACGTGACGAGGAGATTTGGCGCTTGGCCTGTTTAAAGTATGAAACAGAAACGTAATTGAAAACTGAAAGTAATAAAAACTAATGAAGTTCTCGGTTTTTATTTGCAGAGTATGGGGCTCAAATTTGGGCACTTTGACTTCTGATGATGGAGGCCCTAGCTATGAGAGCTGGCGTGACATGTTCATTCGACGCGAGAGAGTTCTATTTCATGGTTGTTATATTAGCAAGACTAGTTATCTGCGTATGGGTGAAAATAGTTTCCAAGATCAGTTCTATCGTCCATTGCAAATTGTGGAATATTATCGTTATATACGTTTCCTTCCGGATGGCAAGGTGATGATGATGACTAGTTCTGACGATCCAGCACAAGGTGTTACAAAGTTGAAACAGATTTATAATGCTCGTCCAGATGTTCTACGTGGCCGATATCGTCTTTTTGGCAATACTGTGACATTATTGCTACTGAAGACGCAGTCAAAGTCAACGGGTCGTCAAGCACAACGTCGCGGCAGTGTTATACCCGGTGATGAAGATGGTAATAACACTCAATATGCGATAGAGCTACGTATTGTAAATTCACCGAAACGTCGCTTTACGCAATTGGTTTGGACCAATTACAATTTGGTGCAGAAACGTAATAAAGTCGAGACGAATTCGGAATTCGATTTAACATCCTCCAAGTATCCGCCGTTGATATTCTCTACAGTAAAGAGTTATCATAATGATGCCGATGCACCATTGGCCTAAATATATATATATGTGTTTCTATTTGTTGTAATTGCAATTCTAGTTCTAATTAATAATAAAAAAAAACCAACGATTCAGTGTTTCTCTCTAATTAAAAGATTTTAGTTTTCGTAATTGGAAATAACGAGTCGATAGCTTAACTATGCAGCATACAGTATGCAGTAATATCGCATTTGCTGTCTGTCTAAAAGCGTACAACATTCTTAAGAACTAGAGCATAAAATCATCCTAGGACAAGTGGGAAAGCTTAGCTTTTCATTTTCTAATTTGCATTTGAGATATAAATATTTTTTTGTTGAATATATCTTCTTTTTTTTTTGTTTTCTTATTCCTTTCTTTGATACCATCATCTATGTTTCGGACTGCACAATAATGTGCTCATAACGCATTTGATCTGGAGTATCCCAACAGCTCTTGAGGCATGTGAAAACCAGCACATTGCCATATTCGATTGGCGCATTGCATGAATTCTCTTGAAATCTCAACTTTGGTATTAATGTTGGCAGCAGTTGCACCTCGCAAATGGTTTCCCCTTTGCAATTCGGACATTTTGGCCAGGGTTCATTAAGATGCGCAACCAACAATGGATGTGCATCTCGAGAATATCTAATAGAGAGACAATATTTCCTTGTGAAATATCAACGTCTATAATAATCATCTTTGTATATATCTACATACCTTAATAGTTGTCCTGGATTTTGTTGGATGGTTGTAATATAATTATGAAAGATTATGTCGCCATGGGCTGGTAATGCTTTCTCGTAAGCCTCCTGCTCTTCACAGGCATCAGCGGCGCCTCCACCACAGACAGCTAAAGAGGCAGCGCCTGGTGAACGCGCTGGATTCTCATCCTGCAGCTTGTACTCCTGATAAAGATCACGTATATGATCCATTGAAAGCAATCCACCGTAGTTCTCATAATCGTCCTGTTTTGCATTCGATTCCACGTCGACTGCAATGTAAATTGACTTAAGGGTAACATCCTTTATCTGCGACAAGGGTCCCAGTTTGGCTGGCAACGAAGTATGTTTTAGCAATGCAATGAGATCTCGTTCGGGCTTCTTAGGTGTATCGATTAGAACAACGTCAGTTTCGGGACCTTCAATTTCAGCACAAATAGATGCAGTCATACCAGCGCCTGCACCATCAGCACTTGGAGTGGGCATTGCAGCAGCTGCACAATTTGCATTTGGGTCCTCAGCGTTCTCTGGTGAATTCACATCTATTTGACCAAAGCCACAAACTAAATCATTATTCCACGTCGACTGCAATGTAAATTGACTTAAGGGTAACATCCTTTATCTGCGACAAGGGTCCCAGTTTGGCTGGCAACGAAGTATGTTTTAGCAATGCAATGAGATCTCGTTCGGGCTTCTTAGGTGTATCGATTAGAACAACGTCAGTTTCGGGACCTTCAATTTCAGCACAAATAGATGCAGTCATACCAGCGCCTGCACCATCAGCACTTGGAGTGGGCATTGCAGCAGCTGCACAATTTGCATTTGGGTCCTCAGCGTTCTCTGGTGAATTCACATCTATTTGACCAAAGCCACAAACTAAATCATTTTCAATTGAGGTACTTTCATCATCATCATCGTCATCGGCCACTTTGTCCACTTCTTGTGCCGCCGGTCCAGATCCTTCAAGGTCATCGTCTGGATTACCATATTGCAGAACATTTGGCTTTAAATTGCCATTTCGTTCGTTTTGCTCATCATCAGCAGTCAGATCCATAGCCTCATCAACAATCTCTGGCTCACCCCAGCCCCAATCGTCAGCTCCATTGCACCAGTTGACCTTCTGCACGCTGCTTAGCTTGTTTTGCTTCTTCTTATTCTGCTTATTGCTCAATTTTGGCGATTCCTTACTAATAATATCGAACTGATTATCCAGATGTTGGGTTCGCACGCATACCCAACTCTTCTGGTTCTGCGAGCAGGTCGGACTGACACAAGCAAATACATAGAGATTACGATGAAACTGCGAACGATCCAATGGCGCATACATCTGGACAATCAGGGGACGAACCATTCCACACAGGGGACAGGCGGGAACAGTTACTTCATGTCTCGGCCAATTCTATTGGTAAAAAATCAATTTCAATTATGTATATAGTGTGTCTCGTGTCTCAAAGCAAGAGAATTCCTTAGTAGTTTTATTTACATACATATATATATGATAGTGTGTATGTATTCATATGCGTATACATGTGTGTGTGTGTGTGTGTGTGTTTTTTATAAGCAAGTCCTAACAGTATTTGTGACAGTTCATAAGGATATTTATTAAAGCTAATCAAAATAAATTTAATTTATAAATATATAAATAATAAATGCATTAATTATTACATTGCATGCCTACATTTTATTCATTGTCAATAAATACGTACAAATCAATGTAATAGGAAGCGGAACGGAGTCAAATACTGACAAGTTATACTTACAGGAGTGCCCCCTATTTTATTGGTATTGCTATTGAGAAATACAGCCTGTTTAGCCGTGATTTCCTCATCTTCGTAGCCGAGGTACACTGTTGACTTATTCTTAGCCATTTTTCATGTTTCCAATTCTTTTTCTTTGGACAAACAAAACTGTTTTCCACACGCTGTGGCTTGCTGTGCAAATTGGTTTTGCGTTTCGTACGTATCGATATGACAATAGTTTATGGTATATCGATAAGATTCGACTTATGCGTATCGATAACTGGCAACAGAAAATTCACTTTTAAATAAAAAATAAATGATAAAATTTGAGTGTACTTGGAATAATTAATAAATACATAGATAGATAGATGGATAGATAATAATTTAATTATTTCTGATAATTATTTTTATTTCGAAACAGTCGAAAAAAGCAACAGTTGTTTTGACAATATGCAATTGTCAAAATAAAGCTTTTACAAATACTACGAATACATACGAGATGTGGGGGAAAGCTTTTGTATCCTTTCAGGTATATTTTCTGTCGTGTGTGCGCGACGGAATTCATTCCTTTATTCCTACAGTGCAAATACTCGAATATAGTTAAGTTATTTTAAAATTATCTTTAGTAAGTGCCGCACGATCCTTACAATTCGGTGAAAAATAAAACAAACTTAGCCAATTTTAATATTAAAAATTCAATTTTATTAAATTTTATTAATTGTGAATCGCAATAAAAAAAAAAAAAACAGAATAAATAATAAAAAAAATACACATTATAATTAAATAATAAGTAAAACAGAAAATTAGCTTTAATAGATAAAAAATATACCTAATCGCTGCCATAGTTAGAAAAACCAAAGTTCAGTTCTCGGTCAACAAAATAGTTATTATCCTGTGAAAAATCGATTAATTTAAGCCGTGGTACACTCAGCGCTCTCACCTCAAGAGCTTTTTATTATATTGTTTGATTTAATAAATATCGAACAATATATTCTACACGAAACAACATTTTTGTACTAAAAAGTAAACGAATTTTATTATATGAAAGCAAGTTATCAATAATTACAAACTTACGCATGAACAAACATGATTGTCACATCTGGTGTGGATAGCACTGCGTCCCTTGGTAAGTTTCTGGTCAATGTCACATACATATGTACATATATACATATATATTGCTTTATTGTTTATACTACATACATACATACATATATGTATATTCATAGCACAACGGAGTGGGATAGGTCTAACATACGAGGTGTGTTCAAAAAGTAAGGTGACTTTTCAAATTTCGCGGGCAACATATTTTCGATTATCGATTTTTTTGTTTTGTTATATTGGTACACTCTTCCCTAACATCTGTACCAAGTTTCAATGGAACATCCTCTTTTGTTTGGTTGTGAGAGGCGTAAAGTTACAAGTTATTTTGCGAGCTCGGCGATTTTTTGCTATCGAAAAATATGGATCAAAGGATTTGCATCAAATTTTGTGTAAAAAATAAAATTAAGTGCTCTGAAACACTTGAAATGTTGACAGTGGCATACGGTGAAACTGTTCTGAGTAAAAAAAATGTGTACAAGTGGTACAAACTCTTCCAAGATGGCCGGGAAGATGCCAATGACCAGCCTCGCTCTGGACGCCCAAGCACGTCAACAACTGATGAAAACGTTCAAGCAGTGACGAAAATTGTTTTGGAAAATCGTCGAATCACTATCAGAGAAGTTGCTGAAGATGTCGGTATATCGCTTGGCTCGTGCCATGAAATTTTTTCAAACGTTTTGGGTATGAGTCGTGTGTCAGCGAAGTTTGTTCCTAAATTGCTGAATTTTGACCAAAAGAACCGTCGCATGAGCATCGCTCAAGAGCTGTTGAATGACGTCAACGACGACCCAGATTTACTCAAAAGGGTCATAACTGGTGACGAATCATGGGTATATGGTTATGATATCGAAACCAAAGCCCAATCGTCCCAATGCAAGAGCCCAGGCGAGCCAAGACCGAAAAAAGCACGCCAAGTTCGATCAAATGTCAAAGTTTTGATCACTGTTTTCTTCGATTACCATGGCGTGGTGCATCAGGAGTTCTTACCATATGGTCGTACGGTCAATAAACAGTATTATCTGGAAGTTATGCGCCGTTTGCGAGAAGCAATACGAAAGAAACGTCCAGAATTGTGGAAAAACAATTCATGGCTTTTGCATCACGATAATGCCCCTGCTCACTCATCTTTGCTTGTGAGAGATTTTTTGGCCAAAAGCAACACCACAATAATGCCTCAGCCACCATATTCACCGGATTTGGCCCCATGTGACTTTTTCTTGTTCCCAAAACTGAAGAGACCTATGAAAGGACGGAGATTTGCAACGATTGAAGAGATAAAGACTGCATCGCTGCAAGAGCTCAAGGCTATACCGAAAAGTGCTTATGGGAAGTGCTTTGAGGATTGGAAAAACCGTTGGCATAAGTGTATTGTATCTGAGGGGGATTACTTTGAAGGGGACAACATAAATATTGATAAATAAATTAATAGTTTTTCTTGAAAATACAAAGTCACCTTACTTTTCGAACACACCTCGTATTTTTATAAATGCGCATTTCTCATTTCTCTCATTTTTCTTGTTGATTGCTTATTCAATGTATAGAGATGAAATATTGTTTTTTAAGATGGTTTTACCCATAGGCATAAGTAAATAGGCACAAAAAATACATAAATAATATTTTCTTAATTAAAAAAAAAAAGTGCAGTCAATTATGCAAATATTCAGTATTATTTTTAATTTCTAACAAAAGTTGACCATAAAGGGTATTAAATCGTCGACCCTTCGAAATAGTAGTGCAGTTTTGTTTACACTATAAATATTTACATACGTTCGAATTCATGTTGTTTGTTGTATATATGTATGTATGTACATATGTATGAATTTTATTGAATTCACAGGAACTGTTGAGGTCACAACTCTTTTGGGTGTATTTTTTGGCGTATTAGTCCTTTTGCTTCTACTATTTTTATACATAAGTCGCAGATGCTGTTTTCATCATCGTCATGGCATCAATTGTTGTGACGAGCGACATCTGGCGGCTAAATGCGTGCAGAAAATCAGTAAGTATTTGTAGTAATCAAATATATACATATATGTATGTACATATAGTATATAAGGTACATGTATACATATGTATGGATGATTCATTCACAGCACGAAAAAGACGTTATGAAAACACAAGTTCAGATTCAGAGGAGGATATGCTGAGACGTTTGCGTTGGCATCAACAGAATAACAATCTTTTGCCGAATGGAAAGTTTGTTGGCTATGGCATGGGCATCGATCAAATTAACCCCTTGACAGGTCACACCTTCAATTATCATCAAGCGGACTTGCAAAGGGTCACTGTGACACGTGACCCTTTGGCCATAGCTGAAAGGGGCAAGGTCGGCATACCATCGTCGCACAGTGAGTGCAGTTCAAATGATTCCGTTGAGGCATCTGTGGACAGTCATACTGGCATTTTGACGGGAGAAAGTCGAGGTACATATGTCAATATGCATAATTGATTATGTCTAATTCAAATTGATTCATATTAAATATTCACTACTCAATATTCACTATTCATTATCGTAAACTTAGCTGTCCCGGTGTCGGTATTAAGGAATTCATATGCCAAGTCACTAAGATATCAGCATAAGGTCGAAGTGTTGCAGCCAAGGGCCGAGAAGGAGAGGGATAGGGAGAGGGATAGAGATAGAGATAACGTGGTTGTGGTGCCAATTACTAATTTTACTAATAATAATAATAATAATAATAATAACAGCAATAATAATAACAACAACAACAACAGTAGCAATAATAACAACAACATCAGCAGTACAACCAATAATAACCACCATCATACAAGCCACAACAACAATAACAACAATGATGACGTAAGTTTGATTAATTTCCTGGTGTAGTATTTATTCCCATCCTGAAACTATATAAATTTTGTCTTTAGGAACCACTTTTCGATACGAGTGATTTGCGATCCATTAAGTCCGACGATATTGTGGCCGTTGATTCGAAAATTGAAGCACCACGTGGACCCATTGAATTGGAGATCTCCTTGTTGTATGATGCACCCATGCGTAAAATGACGATACATGTGATGCAGGCGAGATCATTACCTCCGCTAGGAAATGGTCAACAGACACATACCCAGGTGAGATTTAAGCCAAATTAATTGAACTGTGATTGAAATCATTATTAACATTTGCGTTGCAGGTGCGCATGTTGATGCTGCCCAACAAGAAGCAGAAGCACAAGACCAAGATACGAAGTGGCGAGAATCCACAATATATGGAGAGCTTTCTACTGCATCGTGTTAATCCCGAAGATGTCAATAATATGGGACTACGTGTTCGACTCTATGGATGCGAACGCTTGCGTAAGGAACGACTTATCGGCGAAGCATATGTCAGTTTTGCAACTGTCGATTTGGAACTGGAGACTAATCTGTGGCTGCCACTAGAGCCGCGTAATACATCATCGCTCATAGGATCAACTAGCGATTTACTGAGCTTGGCCAGATCGGATAGTGCTGGCTCTACATCATCTATGCAACATGGAGGCGTTACGGAATTACTCTTGGGTCTAAGCTACAATGGAGTTACAGGACGTCTGAGTGTGGAAATTATCAAGGGAAGCCAATTTCGTAGCCTGTCGCTAAATAAGGCGCCCGACACATATGTCAAACTCTGTATGGTTAGTAGCATTGGTCAGGAAATTTCTCGAGCGAAAACGTCCATTCGTCGCGGACCAAATCCATTGTTTAAGGAAACTTTTGCATTCCAAGTAGCGCTGTTCCAGCTGAACGATGTAACGTTAATGATCTCCGTGTATGCCAAGAGGCACATGAAGAAGAATGAAATGGTCGGTTGGTTTAGCATGGGTCTAAACTCATCTGGACCCGAAGAATGTGCACATTGGGCAGATGTTTGTGAGATGCCAAAGGGTGAGATACTTGCACGATGGCATGTCTTGGTGGATTCTTGATTCGAGCAGTTGGGACAGTCCTCAGGACGTAGCAGTAAAACGTTCAAGAAATTGAGCTTTGCTGCGTTCAAGGACAAGTCCAAAGAGAAGTCATCAAAGGATTCGGATGATGTTCAATCCCCTGCAGACAATGCAGTTGCAGTCGATATTGAACCCGGATTGGAGCTTGATTTTGTCTAAAAAATTTGTCTATTAAAATTTTATGCTTGGATTTTAAATGGAACGCCAAAGTTATAGGTGTTCCACCAAGAACTATTTGTTGTAATTTTTGGAAAATCTGGAATATGATAAACCAGATTTGATCCCTTTGAAGGGATCGAAATAAAAAATTTGTATTTGGATAGAAAAAAACGAAAAAAAAAATTTTAAAAATTTGGTACACATTTTACAAGCAAATGTAAAATGTGAAAGGAAAAAAAAAACTTAACTAGAATATTAAACTTTTTATACGCAACTGAATGCAAAATGCATCTCACATTATTTATTACTCAAATTTGAACTTTATAATTGTTTGTGATAAAACATATGATATGTATTAGATGAAGAAGCTAAAGATATATACATATATCGTATGCATCTATATGAATATCTACATGTTTGATTTTTTGTATTTAATATTTATCTGCAACTCAAAAAAAAAAAATATATATATATATAATTATAATAATAATACAAAAAAAAAAAGAATACTTAGCCGAAAAGGTTTAGAACGGTCTTTGATGACTAGCACTTTTTATTAATATAAATAGGAATTTTCCAACTAAATAAATAAATAAATTTAAATATTCGCAATGTTAACCAAATTGGCCAGAAGAAAAAAATAAATTGAGATACATATACATATATACATATATAGGCATACTGCAGCTAACTAATATATATGTATATATGTCAAATTTTATTGCAATCTCAAATCTATGCTGGCCAACTTATCGCAGCAAATTTAATAGCAAATCCAACAATTGTAGCCAAACAAATATTAATTATTAACTACAAATACAAATTCAGATACAGATACACATATAAATAGAAATATATACAAAATAGCATGAAAACAAAATTTAAAAAAAAAAAACAAAAACTTATAGAACATTTTTACCTAAGAAATTCATATGCATAGTTCCAGTTTTTATATGAATATAAATACCGATATATTAGGATTCAAATTAAATACATATAAAATACATACGCACAAAACTAAACAAAAACAAAAAACCGAAAGTACAATAGGGCTAAAATGTTGAATGGCAAATGAAGTTGATATTAATAATGTTTGATATTGCAGTTAAAGATAAAGATGAAGATATAGATTTGGATATCCAGCAGCAATTAATTGCAAGTATTATATATATGGTACATGTTGCTTGGAGAATATAGTAAAAAAAAAAACATTTAATGTTGATGTTAGCTAATGAAACAAAATTGAATTGAAATCTAATATTGATTGTTAATGTACGAGTATTACTGAAGAAATGTGTTAAGCTCGAAACGCTGGCGTTTGAACTAGTACCTATAAAATTGTAACAGATTGACAGGCGCATTTACCTATTAACCTGTTCACGTGTTCATACAGATCTCCATATATATACATATATCTATATCTATATATATATATATATATATATATGTATATATATATGCGAGTATGTATGTGGCTTAAACTAATATTACGGATAAACATGGAAAGCTTTAATAAGTGTGGGCACTTCATTGATTTTCACTTATGTATTTGTCAAAAGTCTTAATCAATTAAAAAGTATTAAAAAAGAAATACATACATATGTAAACAGCTCAAAACAGCAAACCATTTAAACAAAATTGAATAGTTTAAATATTTTATTACATATATATATATATATATATATATATATAATATATTTGTATCTTTTTGAAAATCTCTATGTTTTCGATGTCCAATATTTTATAATCACAATTCACAATGAATATGTGTATTCGTTGTGATACTTAAATGAAACTTAATCTTAAATTTAATTTTGGATGCAAATATCGTTTTTTGGAGGGTTGACAAACTGCTAAGAAGCTACACAAAAAAAAAAAAATTGAAACGATAAACGTTGAAAACGAGAAAGAATGAACAAAACGATAAAAAAGAAAAATACATAAACACTTAAAAAACTTGTCGAAACATTTTTTTATATTCAATATATTTATTCTATAAGCTTCTAAGTGTGCATATATCTGTAACCAATTTTATCAAGTCATGCAAATAAATTTGAAAGTTTATTTGTAATGTACTTCAGCCTCTTTGTAGAAACCTCCCTCCATTATATAATGAAATGAATTGAAATATTGTATTGATTGAAGTGATTGGATTTTCCTGGAATAGATTACAAGATTTCTACTTTTCAATTTAAAGCAATTAAATTGTCATTGTTGATTATTAAAATATTAATTTTAATATTACATAATTGTGACTTAAAATAAACTGATAAAACAACAAATAGCGCCTACTTCAAAACTTATATCGTCTCCTCAATCTAACTCTAAAAAAATAATATCTAATTTATTTGTCTATTTTTTCCGCTTTCGTCGCATTTTCTTCAAGTTACTCGCATAATGATCATCATCTTCACTGTCTGAGCCATGTTCTTGAGACTCTTTACCTCCATCAGCTGCTTGTGAAGTGTGTGTTTGTACATTCTGTTGCGCATCCCACTCCTTGCGCAACTCACTAAGCATGCCAGGTGTCAATAGTCCTTGAGCAAGTAACCTTTCGGTCAGACGTCCACGGGAGGAGCTGGGTAATCGCGGTTCCCTAATGTGCGTGACACGACGCATACTATAGTTGGGCGTATCAGTTTCTTGCCCAGCTTCGGTATTTTTAAGCAGTCGAGTTATTTGAAATACACCCTGCTGTATGATCTCATCAAGCTCCTTTTGAGCTTCACGCACGAGAGCGGCTTCGGGAAAGAGATCCATAAAGCGATAGCTGCAGTTTTATGAGGAATTCATTAATAAGCAAATTTAACATTAAATTGATTAACTCACCTTAGCCACAGATACAAGTCCATAACATCAAAAACAGATTCAAGATGCACCAGATCCAGAATTGTCTTTGGCAGTTTGCATGGTAGGCCACAGTTTCGTTTAATAAAATCAAAGGTGATTGGTTCATTGCGACTATATTGACGCGCTATCTTAAGGAACATTGAACAAACGAAGGGCATTTTACGATTGATGGGAGAACAGCAGAATACGTAGCGTGCGCGCAAAGGCAAAGGCACATGTTGTATCATCTCAGCCAAGAACTTGAAGTCCTCAATATTGCACATAAAATACAGTGAATCATCTACAGTGCAAAGATTCACAAATATGTCCATCAAATTACTTAGCGTTGAATTTGGCAAATGATAAGCGTATAATTCGATTTGATCAGCCGTAGGATGTAATCCTGCCTGTTTCAGAGGTTCCGGTGTTTGATTCAATAAACGTTGTAAAATCTTCAAATCTTCTGATTTGAAGGCCGTCACATAACCATGTTCCCATTGTGTGCGATACCGTCCAGCACGACCAGCGATTTGAAGTGCTGAGGATACAGAAATCGTGTCGATTTCCCGTTCACCACGTTCGTTCATTGTCGGCTTTACCATCGAGTAGAAGATGATGCGACGTATGCTCCTAAAAGTGCATACAGAAATTTCTTCATTAATGTCATTCAATCAATTAATGAAAACTGTGCATAACTCACAGGTTTAAGCCCATACCAATGGCATCGGTGGCAACCATTACTTTGCAGCTATTCTCGGGATCATTAAACTTGGCGGCTTGAGCCAGTTTTGTACCAGGCGGTAAGCCACCATAGATAACAGCAACTTCCTTACCCCTAAATAAATATACACATAAAATAATATTATAATTTATAACAAAAGTAACGCATAAGTTTACCTCGCTTCAATTTCTCTTGACACCGTATAGATATCGTGTTTGCTGAAACACACGATGCAATCGCCAGGCATAACATTATCCAAGGACCCCAAGGCTGTTTTCTCGACCGTTAACTCCGTAAGGCGTTCATAGTGACGTACCTCGACTGTTTCTCCAGTTGTTTCGCATATTTTCTCTAACAATTCCAATGCGCCCGCTTCACCACACACATGTACTTCATCAGCAATCAGTCCAAGAAACGCTCTCGTCCACGCCCAGCCTCTTTGAGGATCACGAATCTGTTGTATTTCATCAATAACGGCAACTTCATCTATATATGTATCAAGATTAAAGAGAATTTAGTCAAAAAAAAAAATTAATATAGTTTGTTTGTTTCTGTCATTCACTTACAAGGTGTATTTACAGAGGTCATCTCTACTGTACATGCCACATGATTTGATGGTGAATTCTCACTTATGCCGTATTTACGTTCTTCACCAGTGACAAGGTCACAGGGTGTTCCCTGTTCATTGGCTTTGTTATAGACTTCAGTCGCAAGGAGTTTAAGGGGTCCACAATAAACTCCGGATTTTGCACCCAAATATCTTTCCATGGCATGATACGTTTTGCCAGAGTTTGTGGGTCCTGCATGGAAAACTATTTTACGGGTAATAGCACGGGCATTACTATACCAATTGGCTGGCTGTCGTAAATCTGATATCTTCTTCAAATCGTCCATGCAGTCAAGATGTGGGAAGACTGTCTTTGCATGTCGCAAAAAATAAGGAAAAATGTCATCGATGTGGCCAGCACCTTGCATAATATCACTGAAAATGATGTGCATGTCGACTGGAAGATTCTCAGCCTCAATGCAATAGCGTCGAAACGAGCCAAATGCCTGTTGCTGCAAGTATGCTGAAAGTTTGTTTCTTCCCATTAAAAATTTGTCGCACTGGGAACAGTTTAATGAATTGTATAGTTTCTACTCACAATCCAAACCGTTTTCTGAGCACAGTGCTTTGATTTCGCGACGTTGTGCGAATTTGTTTAAAATTTTGAGAAGTTCAGACTTCTCAAGCTTTCCTACTAGCTCGGAGCCCACATCCTCGTCTTCCACATTGGCCTGCACCTGTACGGGCTTAAACAATGATGAAACATTTGTTTCATGTTTGCGATTCCGCGAAAAATCAGTGGCGGTGCTGTGTAGAGAACGTTTGTTTGTGAATGAATCAACACCGAGCCTTAAGCGTAATGCAAAGAGCAGCCGCTTTCCAGTTGAAATTGCATAATGCCTAGAGTTTTGCATTGAACGAACACCGGCTAATTTTTAATTGAAGAAATTCAAATGATAAACTTCTTAAGCGGACTACCGCTGCACGTTGTGATGAGAACAGCTGTGACATAATGTTTTGTATGCTGTTCACACTCACATTATTTTTGCATACTGACCTATCGGCGTTAGGAAAATACCATACATCTGAAGTAACTTCAGATTAGATTCTAATCTGAATCTGATTTTGAATATTCATGAATTGAATAAATATTAAAATAAATACGTTTATGAATTTTTTTTTAAATTTAGAATTTAAGTTTTAACAAAATTTCAAAACAGTATGCAGAACGAAATATGTTAACGCAAATTGCTCAACAGAATGTTTTTAGCGGGTTTTTTGACAATAATTTAGCATTTAGTATTTTCAACTACGCTAAACTGCTGAAATGAATTTCAAATATGTAATATTTTATAATATCCATCAAATAACCATTGACTTTGCTTTCAACATCAATTTAATTAAAATTGCATAGAATTTCTCAGAGCAACGCATTACGTGTAAGTGCTTGGTTGTTGCACGGACTTTAGAATTTCAATTAATTTTTTGTTTTTTTTTTTTTGTTGTTTTAGCAACGTTGTCGTATTTTCTTACAAAATTTATTATTTTTGTTTGATATTTTTTTGTTTTTGAAACGTTGTTAATAACAAGGAGATAATTATTAAAACAAAAAAAAATACTTATTGTGAATACCGCTGTTAAGATTGCGCATTTTAGAGCAAGAGACCATCGACCTACGATTCATTTAGTCATCGATATAATTGAATTTAATCGACTCAGAAACGTGGTTTGTTGGAAGCAGCCGGAGAAGGTAGACGTTGCTCTGTAACTTGTGTAAATTTGTGAAAAAAGAAAATTGTTAAAAAAAAGAGAAGTAGAAATAAGAACAGTTTAAATACACAACTTATAAAAGAAATACGATGGAAAATCAAAGCAACGATACTCTCGTTGCCGCTGCCGCCGCCGCGGAGGTAACATCGACAAGTAAGTTTTCGGGGTGAGGGGAACAATTTTGGCAAATAAAATTGCATGCATATAAATACATAGTACATTTGTATTACATACAATCTCGTACGAGTTTTAGTTTTTTGCCGGGCGATATGTAGCTTAATAAATGAATATGGAATTTAGAAATTACTTTTGATTTGACCACAAAAATTGGATCAAGGGCAAAGGCTCTGCGCTCGTGTTTTTTTTGTTGTACGGCCATTTTTTTTTTTTTTTAGTTTTGACATCTAAAGTTGTCAATTTGCCGCCATATTTCTTTTGTATTTTTTCTGATTGATTCTTGCGGTAAATAAGAGTTGACACCGTCGTCTTTCGCTTTAGAAACTGTAAAACAGAAGAAAGTCAAAGCGGAATGAAAAGAATCTGAAGCAAGTACAGCAGAAACAACAACAAATTACAAATGTGTATGTATGTACATAAATGTAGATGTACTTGTATACCTACATATAAAGAATGTAAATATGTATGTATGGTATGTACATTCATATACGAGCGCTTTATTTGCTGGTTGACTATTCATTTCGTGTTTCTTCTATTAATTACGTCATCGGTTGCGCGCATTTTTATGCTTAAAATTTATAATCTATTGCAATTACTAAGTTGAACTCCCAAATTATACGATGTGAATCATTTGGCTACTGTCGACCTGCTCTTGGCCTATTTAATATATTTTTGTGTTTTAGAGCTGTCATAGTAAAAAAAAATACGTTCGTGTAGGGATGACACATACGTGTATACGCAGTTATACATATATTTATGTATTTATATGTTCTGCAATAGGATCATCATATCTAACTACAAACGTACACACATATGTATATATGTATAATGTATATATGTATGTATGTACACACACATTAATTGAAAAATTCGCGCGTCTTGATGCGCTCATCGCTGAGAAATGCTGTGGATGGTGTGTGTGTGTGCGTAGAGGACTGAGCGTGTAAGCGTACATGTGTAAGAGTTTAGTGTTGGTATGAGTTGCCGTCGCAGCGTTGCCAACTTATTGGTCATACGTCAATATCGATATTTTTAATGGTTGCCTATTTCATTTTTAAACACTAACACTTACATTTTTGCACTGCTCTTCAGTTTGAATGAATGTCAAAAATTAAAAAATATAAATAAATCTTTATTTAGCTTGGGTATATTTGTGTGTATTATAATTGGGTAGGACAGGTGGCAACTCCGTTAAATGCGGATCCGGAGTTTTCTATCATTGTTTATCTATTTTGTTGTGATCAATATAATATACATTTATTTATATATGTTTAAATATAAGTGTATATATAAATATATATGTATTTGTGTATAAAATATATATATGTTTATTATAAATATTTTGACTGGGCGTGAAACCCGGTTTATCAGCTAGAATTTAGTAGTCAAACATGGAACCCTGGGATGATAAGGGACGGGCATGTGTTAATCATAGGTCAGCGATAAGAATTAAAATAGCGACTGCTGACAAGTTAAAAAAGCTTAATTTGTTGCCCGTATTGCAAGATCTTGCATTTATTTTGCTTTCCTACTCAATATGTAACAAGTACTCGCTCTTTTGCTGTCGGCAACATCTCTCTTGCTCTCTTGGTTTGGGGCAACGGCAACAATCGCTTTTGCGGCATTTGTTTGGGTTTATTTTTAGCCCCTAATACTACACCATCCATTAGACAGCGATAGCAGCACACGTTTCCATCAATAAATAATGAGTTCATACAAATGTATGTTTTTCAAATATATTATCGAAAAAGAAACCTGTGATGTTGTCCATAGAATTATATGGTGAATTCACCAATTATCAAAACACTTACCTTGTTTTCTTTAACACATTTCTTTTAAATTCTTAATAATAATCATGTGTGTTCAGAGGTTTTTCGTAGAAATTTTATCTGGTGTCTAATACTTTTAATTTGAATAGGTTTCTATTTATTTTTTTTCTTTTGTTATGTTTGTACACCATAATTAAACAAAATATGTAGTGTATACAGTATATACAAGACACAAATTTATTATAATCGAACTATAAAAAAACGGCCTTATCTTTAACAGCTCAACCTGTGGAGCCCACAAAGCGCTCGCTACGTGTCCAAACTTGGAAGAAGATTCAGGAGGGTAAAGTTGGAATCGGCTTCAATGGTATATTTAACCGTATCCCTGCATTTGTTGATGCCAATAAGGCAACCGCATTGCTCGTTCAGGAGGATGAGTTCAAAAAAGCACGTAAGTGATTTGCTTAGTATGTATATACTAAAATTCTATGTAAAAATATGAAAACTAGTATTGAAATCATTTTTGTTTCTTCTGTTTTCACTATAGAGCACATCAAAGTAAACATTGATCGTGCCCTGCATGATTTTAAGGAGCAGTCGCTGTTGGCTAATAAATCAGTGTATTTACCCAGCACTCGTGAATCATCTGCACTCTGCCTTAAGGTCGATGTGCCAGCCGATGCTACCGATGAGCAGAAGAAGGAGGCACTGCGTGTCCAGGACATACAAAAGTTCCGTACGGAAATTGGCTTGGATAGTAAATTGAAGCTCGATTTGGTTGTCATTGGCTCGGTGGTAGTTTCACGAGATGGTTATCGCATTGGACGCGGCAATGGATTTGCCGATTTAGATATTGGACTCCTAATTGAATTGGGTGCCATAACACCAGAGACGGCAATTGTCACAATTGTTCATGATATGCAGGTGGTAGACACATTACCCGTAAATCTGTTCCAAAAATACGATACTCCAGTGGATATCATTGTGACGCCAACTCAGGTGATTCGCGTTGCTAAGCGTTTACCTCGTCCCAGTGGAGTATTCTGGGAACTTTTATCTGAACGCCGCTTAAAGTTATTGCCTGTGCTGCAGCAACTGAAAGAGCAGCTAGAGAAATCGGGTAAAGCCATTGTCCTAAAGGAGGAGGATACCGATGTTGAGCAGCATCAAACTAATAGACGCCGTCGTGGACCACTACGTCGTCGCTTCCAACGAGGAAACCCAGGACGCACCACCTCGCAGACAGACAACGAACAGCAGGGTGTAAGTTAACAAATCCTATATCTATTGTACAAAATCGCAAAAAAAAACTTTATCTTTACTATATCTTTTTATGTATAGGATAATGCTCAAAAGCGTGCACCACGTCGCAAGGGACGTTTTGTCAACCGTCGTCGACGCACAAACAAGGTTATTATCAAAAATAACACGATGTGTATCAAATCTTTTGCTAATTTTCAGATTTGATTTTTATTTACAGTCTGAAGGCGATCAGTCTGCTGTCGAGGCTGGTGTTAAGAGTGAAGATCGTAAATTCGATGAAGCTGGTATGGGCGAGCGTCGCACTAAGAAGAAGAATCGCCCACCCCGTGATTTCTGTGTAAAATTGACAAATTTGACACGCGACATTCGCGTCAAGGATCTGAAATCCGAGCTGCGCAAACGCGAATGTAATCCATTGTCAATTACATGGAAAGGTATGTTGACGCTACACTAAGTGCCATTGTTTAGTAATTTAATTTATTTATGATCTATCTTTATTTGATTATCAAAGGTCACTTTGGAAAGTGTTTTTTGCACTTTGGCAATCGCAATGGTAACCCAAGCACTCAAGAGGATGTCGATAAAGTGCTTAAGTCGCTGAACGATCTCTCGCTGACCATCACGACCGGCGGTGGCGAAACCGCACCAGCAGCGGGTGCCGAAGAGCCGCCAGTCGAGAGCGCCAATGTACCAGCTCAAACGAAAACCATAAATGTCAATGTGGAACTACTTAATTTTGGCGCCAAAAAGAATGCTGCCGGCGGCGGTAATGCTAATGCCGGCGGTGAAGGCAATGCTGCAAACTCCCAGAATGGGACTGCTGCAGATGGCGCTTCACGTATTGAATCTGTGGATACTACCACAGTGTAGTATGATCAAATTGGTAGCGCTGCCACAAAACGGCCTCGGCGGATGTCCGCTGCCAGCGCCATGTGTGGAGTTCAACAAAAAGAGTAACATTTTTGTTTAGAAACAAACCAAGAAAGTAACACAAACAAACAAACAATGAATCAAACAAAAGAAAAACACATAAAAAAGAAAAATAACTGAATTGAGCTCCAAAAACACAGCAAAAAAACACTCATACACAGACAACAAATTCATATCCCCATACACACAAAACACTATTATATTATAATTTGCAGCTTGTAGTTTCTTCTTCTCATTTAATTTTCCTTAAAAAAAAAAAACAACAGAACAAGCGGCGAAATTATAGAAAGGATTCGATTTTCTAACAAAAGAATATTGACACATTTTTTTAAACAATTGCATTTGTTTTTGCTAAAAATACGATAAGAATTCATTAATTACCAAATGAAAACGAAATATTAATGAAATACTCGTTCTACAATTGCAACTGTGGATCATCATTTTAAAACTAATTACAAATAATTATTCTTCACAAAAACTTGTCCTTCTTTCTCCGACAAGTCAAATTTATATATAAACATTTTAAGATTTTCTAAACATTTTTTCCCTTTAATTTTGTGCCACATGGCTCATCCCCTCACTGTTACACTGAGTGGACGTGCATCTACCGGAAACAGTTGAGCTGCTTTCCGAGAAGGCACGTCTTATTGATACAGTGTACAACGTGGGGATTTTCTGTATGAAATGTTGATATTCGTAAATTATTAATAACCACAAAAAAGGAAACAAAAAAAAAAAAAAAAAACGAATAAAACTCGGAAAAAAAAAGAAAAAAAAATTGTGGATACAAATAATTGAATTAACAAACAAATAACAAGTTGCATTTTTTGCTGAATAAAATCAATATATAGAATCGAACAATAAAACATAATGAATGTAATATTTGGTTAGTGTTTCCCCACACATTAACAACAAAACAAGAAAACACCAATACCCATATAATTATTATATACATATATATTTTAACAAGAAGATCAACAAATTTGTGAAAACAACAATTTATACATACAAACCATAATTATTTACTCTTTTTTATACAAAGAAAAAGCATTAAAAACTTATGTGAAACATGAATGAAATATAACTTGAAATAAAAACTTCAAAAAAATCGAATTGTGGCAGCACATTTTTAATATTCAACTACCCAATTTCCAAATCATCCTTGTGAAAAAAACATAAGATTTGCTTAGGGGACCATTTATTTATTTAATTTGTTTTTTTTTCGTTCTCTTATTTTGATCATCTAACACCTAAAAATAAAGGGTACATGTATAATGAAGTATATGCATATAATTGTTATATACATATATAGTTTATATGTATATAGTTTGAAGTGGGCTGGCCCAAAAGTTGTAAAAATAATATCATATATAATATACACATATATGTAGATATAAAGGTGCAATTCAGCGTGTTCTTTGTGTTTGGTGTTATCTGTGTGTGTCAGCGATACCAAAGTACATAGACATATAGACATTTATTTTATTTTATATGTGACTTCGAAAAATATTTAATTTTTATTATTTTTCTTTGTAGGTTTCTCTGTAGCTCCAAAGTTATTAATTTGTGTTTTCTTTATCTATTATAGATTAGAATATCAGTAAGCTGTTTTTGTATTTGTTATTTTTTTTTTTTTTTTTTTGTAAGTGGGGGAGAAATTTGTGTGCATTTGGATGGGATTTACGTTTTGAAATGTTTAACTGGAATTTAAGTTTATTTTCGTACTGAGCTACGTATCTTGCAGCAGAATCGTCGAGGGACAGGCGAAACAGATGCCTGTGGGGATGGTGTGCGATCTATAAATTCAATACTATCACTATCTTTGTGTTGCCTTTGTGTTCCGCTAATGTTAATTGCAGCTGATGCGGTTATGCCCGTTGCAGCAACGGATGTTGTGGGCTTTTCTTGAATCGGAGCCAAACTATTCACAATCGAATTTGCCATAGCGAGCTCAAGTTCACGCTGCCAGTCGCTTTCTTTCTTCTCCATAGCTTTGCGTTTGAGTTCTTTGAAACGATTATAGACAATGAACTCTTTGATAAGCTTCGAGTCCGGATCGCTGTCACGCTGTGCCGAACGCTGTTTGGCCAAACGTTTCTTTTTCTTGTGCAACGGACGTGTCTCGACAATCATCTCTTCAAGCTCTAAACATGGATCACAATTCAAATGATCCTCTGGCGGTTTAAAGGCCGGTCTTATTTTCTTATCTAGCACCAGCTTAATGTCCGTCGGACGCAATAGTGGTGTCTGATGTAGCTCCTGTTGTGTGCTAATTCGAGCTCCAGGGTGCACGCAAAGGAGCTACGAAATAAAAAAAATTATATGTTTTCAACTTTTTTTTATTGAGTTGCCTAATATTGTAAAATACCTTCTGTATCATATCGACAAAATTATAACTCCAGTGATGCGGATAGTGCACAGAAGTGTTCAGCACGTTTTTTATCTCCACCAAGGGGGTGTTGGAATGCAGCACAAACGGGCGGTTATTGGATCTCATCTCATAGGCCACAACGCCTAGGGACCACCAGTCAACGGGGTAGCTATAACCCGCTGAAAATATGATTTCAAGAGTCCAGGAATATTCAATTAAGTTTGTTATGGCTTTTTTTACTGCTTCTCTCAATAATTTGATTTGGTCTATGAGTGATACTGAGCAACAACATGACATTGCTTTTTTCCTTACTAGTATTTTTACCCTTTGGTTGGTCAACCTACACTGTTTAACAACAATTAACTTTTCACATTTCACTTACCAACTTCCTCTAGGGCACACATGAAAACTTCTGGTGCCATATATGGCTTCGTTCCCGACATGCTACAAGCCAAAGAATCCTTTTGCAACCTCGTTGCAATATTAAAATCAGTCAAATGAGCGTGTCCTGAAATGAAACTCACGTAATTGGTTTTCAATTATCCTATACTTGTGTAGCTAGTGTGTCTGTGTCTGTGCCTTGGCCTGTGCACAGATGTGTTGTGTATCGTATGTATGGGTTGTGTGTGTGTGTGGTGTAAGTGTAAGTGGGCAATTTTAATTTTATTATTTCTCAAGTTTTGATTGCGTTTTGCTTTTAACGATACATTTAACATTTTATTTTTTTATTTTCCCAATGTTCGCTAAAATACAATGCATAAAATTATATTTTGTATAATATTGTTAACCAAATATAATAAAATTATCATTTTTTTAATATTACTATTCATGCACATATTCGATTGTATATGTACATATATTGTAGTATATCATATGCAAATATGCAATTTGAGTTGTGCATTTTTTAAATCGAATTTACAACATATAAAATAATTATTCTGAATATATACATTTATTTATGCAATTCCATGTTGAATATAATTACCTGCCAAA